>DWGR01000095.1:0-34668 GCA_018247715.1 Heliconius burneyi
TTACTAAATGGTATTCCATTGTCCTTGATCTAACTGTATTTTGCACGATCGACCGTTTAATCGTTGCTTTTAAGATTGGCATCTAATTTCTTTGCTTTTTTCCTGTTTTTTCGGAACGTTGAGTTCTGCTTCAGAAGTCAGCAGAAAGTCGGTAACAGAACCATCTTAATGGGCAGGTTCCCTCTGCCTACCTTGATATGTGTGGGAGACAGCGATACAAAACAATTACGAGAGTCTTTTTACATTTATCTTTTTAAAACTCTTGAAATATATAATAACTTACAAACTATAATAAATTATGAGTTAATCTACAATACCTGTTCTTATAATACCAACGTGTCTTTATTTATATGCATTTAGTCACCTTGATAAGAAATATGAGTGGCTCGTGTGATATTTCGTTCGTAACAAAAATTCCATCCTATTTTGATGCAGTGTGTAGGATTCTTATATATTTTTTTTAACTTCGCGGCAGAGGAAAACGAAGATCTTGATTATTTCACTCCCCCGACTAGGAATCAAACCGACAACAATGGTATTTACAGTCGCACGCTTGTGCACTTGCCCTACGACCGCTCAAGTTACATGACATTTAAGCGGTGATATTACAGTGACTGACTGCAAACGTGATTGTGTGTTTGATTCCCAGTCGGGGGAATAACTTAATTTAATATTTTTCCTCGCTCTGGTAACAAGGAAGAGCGCAGATCGTGTGAGTACTGCCACACAACATACAATGTCTTAAAAAATGGGCGAAAATGAGGAACGAAGTGTCTTAACTAGTTACTTTCTTTCCTCCTACTTAGTATATGCGAATAAGAACATGAAAAAATAAATACAATAATAGTCCCAACTGCACTATAACGTTATTTACAAATAACCTTTCAAAGTGGGTGTGTCTTAAGGTCATTTCCCGTAGCGTAGTGATCGTGCAACCCGCATTCTTTATACCACGTGTTGGCGTAAGGACAGACTTCGAATACGGCAATAACTGGTTTTTGTATGAAATGTCAGTTGGGTAGGCGTGTCTAGCCGCTTCACGATTTTTCCCGCATAACAAGATAGCCAAAGAGAGCTTAGGGTTTAGTGTTTCATTTCATCAATTTTTTGTGATATTGCGTTTTGCGTGGCCGGAACATAACGCCACGGTTTCTTTATCATACTGGTTAATTCTTTTTTAAATATGATTATTTCATTTAGTGCGTACTCTTTCTTCGCTCTCTTTGGCATGTCAGGGGGTATAAAGAAAAAAAATATTGTGATTTTATTCCTTCTATGTACATATCCGTATTTATAAATTTATAAAAACTGGTGACGTGAGAAAGTAGTAAACAAGAAGGCCAAGTTCATGATTGTGATAACAGACTGATAACAGGATTATTGGTTATCAATTACAGTGTTATCAGTTGCTATTGCATACATGCATAGTGTTCGAAGTGATTAACCTAATTTATTACTATGTAATATGTAAATTCATTTGAGGCATTCGCATGCAACTGTAAATGCGACGCGAAGAAGAAAGCGAGAAGCGAAGTTGTGAGTTCGATTCACACTCGAGGAAATTAGATATTAATTGTTTTCATTTTACCGTTTTGGTAACGAAACAAAGCGCGGCGTTGAGTTCCGACATTCAACACGCCTCATAAATTGGACTGTGCGTCCTCCTACTAGTGCCATCTGCCTAACACAGTTTACTCCATCAACAACCCATTCCAACCTAATTTAAAAAAGGAATGTTACCAAATACC
Organism: Heliconius burneyi; assembly: GCA_018247715.1. Taxonomy (NCBI): domain Eukaryota; kingdom Metazoa; phylum Arthropoda; class Insecta; order Lepidoptera; family Nymphalidae; genus Heliconius; species Heliconius burneyi. The sequence continues at coordinate 1,749 of DWGR01000095.1, forward strand.
AACATTTTAACATTTTTGATTATGCTGTAATCAAATTATATAATAAATAAATGATCAAAAATGTTAATAAAAACCTTAGGCAAAATCCGATATATAAGTAGTATGAGAATAGTATGTATTATGTTATCGCTAATAGAAATAAAGCGTCCTATCATATTTTAAGTACACATTCACTTATTTACATACAGTTAATTATACTCGTATGCATTACTTCGATGTATTTGTTCAAATACGTATTTAAAATTACAAAATAGAAAAACGCCAACTACTTTTTACTTGTCGTTTTTCTCCCGCTGTCCAAATGAAATAACTAAGTATTGTGTATGACACAAGATGACAGGTTCTCTAAGTGGCCGACGGTATTACTTAGCGGTAGGTAGAATGGGTTACATCAAACTGAGTAACAATGGACTATTCAATACACTAAAGGATCTACTAACAATAAAATTAGCGATATTATAGCTATAACATTTTTAGAAATGGGTCACCTTCTAATTAATCGCGTATACACCACGCTATTAAGTTTAAACTTTATCCCGAGTGGCCACAGAACTCCAATGTACATTTATCATTATTATGTTGGTGAACTCGGGAACGACGGGCACTCATTTCACATAAAGGTTTTTGATGGGCTTTAATTACATATAACATCTGTATAATATATGTACGAGTATTTGCATAAAACAAATACCTACTGTTGTATCTATTTAATAAACTTACAATGATAATAATTAAAATAAGAAAATTAAATAGATTTTAACTGAAATTAGGAAATGTAATCGAAAATTTTGATATGATTATAGAGTTATTCAGATAATTGTTCAAGCAGTAATTTTTACCTGCGACTTCCCCCGCGCTATAAATGGAAATAAGAGTTGCATATGACACAATCATATCCGAATTCCTACCTGTATAATACAAAAAAAAAGTGCGTAAACAAACTTAAAAATTAATTAATAATTGCAGTGGTGCAACACATTCAAACCTCGTCATATGCAATGAGGAAGGACAAGTGGTCGGCAGCGCAAAGGGTCCGGGAACGAACCACTGGGCGTTGGGCATAGACGAGTGCGCTAAAAGAGTGATCGACATGGTTCAACTCGCTAAGCAAGATGCTGGTATACCTTTGGAACAGCCCTTGAATTCTTTGGTGAGTAGTTTTGTTTAACTTTTAGTACCTGTTAGTGTGTCTATTGAGGTTTGTAGAATTGATAGAGAGGAAGGAATCGAATCTAGAATCATTTGTGTATAATTAGATACTTTTTAACTGCCCTACGATTGTATATAAAATGTCTCCATCATCCTGGCATTAATCCCGGCTATTGCCAGGGTCCGCCTTCCTGCTCAGCTTACTCCACTTTGCACGGTCTTTAGCGTCCTCGGTGGTTAGACCATTGGTTCTCATGTCCTGCGTCACGACATCCAGCCAGCGCTTTCTTGGGCGTCCGAGAGGTCTCACTCCAGGGACTGATATAGCAAGGCACTTGCATCCGACGTAGTTCTTAGGCCGGCGTTTAACGTGGCCTAACCATCTCAGCCAACGCTCTTGGAGCTTATCCGCTACGTCACGGACTCCAAGACTACCTCGAATGAACGTGTTTCGTATGCGGTCAGACCGCGTTACGCCGCACAACCACCTTAGCATCATTTCCGTGACGCGAAGCTCCTGAGTATTCCAAGATAGTGTTGGCCAACATTCGCTGCCGTATAAAAGAACCGGTCGGATGATGCTCTTGTATATCAGACCCTCGAGTTTGGGCGGTATCCTGCGATCGCAGACCACACTAGGGACCTCCCGCCATTTAGCCCAAGCAGCGCTTATCCGGTTATAGACATCGTGATCGATGTCTCCAGACTCGTGCATAACGGATCCAAGGTACCTGAACTTATCCGACTTAACGGCTGGTTCAGGACCGATATGGATAGTGCCCGAGTCCGGGCTCCCGCAGGCCATGTACTTGGTCTTCGACACATTTAGTCTCAGACCGCCGTTCTCAAGCGTACCCTTCCACAGGTTCACTTTACGCTCCAGCGTCAGTCGGTTCTCATCAATGAGTGCTATATCATCATCAGTCATGGAGGCTGATCTTGGATGTTAGCCGAGATAGTATCAAGCACCACATTGAATAAGAACGGATTAAGAGCCGAGCCCTGGTGAACCGCTACTGTAATCTGGAAGGGCTTAGTGTCGCCAACAGCAGTCCTAACCATAGAAGCGGAATCGTGGTACATGTGTCTGATAATCTTGATATAGGCCTCAGGGATCCCTTTGGATCGCAATGCCCACCAGATGCACTGACGAGGCACACAGTTAAAGGCCTTCTGCAGATCTAAAAAGGCCACATGCAGAGGTCTCCTTTTTTCCCTGTATGCCTCCATCAATGTTCTGAGGGCGAAAACGGCGTCCATAGTACTCGATCCTGGCTGTAATCCATATTGAGACTCAGAGACAGTACACTCGCGGCGGTATCTACTACCACAGTCTTGAACACTGCCTCTTCCCTTGTAAATAGGGGTAATGAAGCTTAGTCGCCACTGGTGTGGCATCTTTCCAGTGTTCAAAATATGGTTAAAAAGGTCAGTAAGCATGAGCACACCAAGAGATCCCAACGATTTCCACGCTTCGATCGGAATGTCGTCAGGTCCCACCGCTTTTCCGTTCTTCATGCGTCGAAGGCAAGTACGAGTTTCGTCAAGGGTTATTGGGGCAATAAGTCCAAGGTTAGGCGGTGGGTCATGATGAAGACTGCATGGGTGCTGAGTATTCAGCAACTCTTGAAAGTAGCTTCGCCACCTCTCCTTCACAGAGGCATGACTACAGAGCAGCGTGCCCTGAGAATCCCTGACGTAAAGACATTTTGCGATATCTTGCGTCGCTTTATCCCGGGAACGTGCCAGCTTGTAAATGAGCTTCTGCCCCTCCACAGTTTCCAGTTTATCATACAATGGTCACTGCGGGCACAGGCTACAGCTCTTTTACTGGCACGTTTAGCTATTATGTACTCAAGTCTGTCTTCAGGTGTATATAAAATGTATAAATTGAAAATATAAGTAAGATTAAAATAACTTAGAAAATCGGGTATTTGCAATAAAACTTGTTAGTCCTTTGGCAACATTCACCAAGTAAATACCCTAAGGAACTGCTGCGTTTTGACCGTAGAACTACAAAAGGTACATTAGATATACCCGACTATTAGAGTTACCCGGATGCACTTTGTCTTCTGATATATCTGTTAGAGAGTGGCTAAATCTGCATAACATGTGGTCGATTCATTCTCTATGTCTAGTCTTGAACGTTAAATTAACCTTTAACTTAATTGCCAACGATGGAATATCGCCTAAGATAATGTTTATATTTCAAAAAACCATTGTGTCTAACAAAGGTTTTTTGAAGTCTCTTATACATATGTGTATGTATCTATAGACAAAAGGGGAGAATAGAGTAATCTTTCACTAGGTTAACCCTGCTATCTGTATTAATGCGTTATACGAATGGAATTAAAAAATATATTAATAATTTAGAGATGTCGAAACTTTCTTGTATCCATTAAAAACAAAGTCTCATGGTAATATTTTACGCGATTAACTTTTATTTAACTTTTAAAAACGGTACAGATAACACTCGTTTATTTTAAACGGCAGTAATTAATTACACATTCGTAATGGTGGATGAGAAGGAATAATATGTGTACTTACTACGTAATAAATATATTATGTAATATATACGTACTAGCTTTTCTAAGCTTCACGCTGTATAGCACACGGGGTAACAGAGAGGACCTGGGAACCTAGTGTCTCCAGCTGGGAACCTAGTGTATCAACCTAATACAGCCTGGAAGTATAACTTGGAAATATTATGAAGCCTGTATGAAACATTGTCGTGTGTGAAATTTAAATTAAATTAGTTTGAATTTTATCCCGAGTTAACATATGTGGAAAACGAAGAATCTCATATAGATGTTCCATTCTTTTGTACGAAGATGAAGTCGAGCACGACACCTTACTTAACGTTTAACTTTAATGTTTTTGATGGGATATACATAAGTACATACATACATATGTAAGTGTAGATAATCGTTGAAAATAAAAGTACTTACAAACGAGGTCACTAAACTTTCTATAACAAGCGTTGCGTGCGAAATTGTAACTTGAACGATAAAATTATTTTATAGTCTCGGCATAAGATTGTAATGGAGTAATGAACTAATTAAATGTAAATTACTTTTGACAGTTTGGAAGTGATTGATTGTTTACAGCGACGGTTGTGGGTTCGAAGCCGCTCAGGGGAGTTTATCGGTTGTTATAAAGTTAGTGTAAAATTATTTTGTATATTAGTCGAACTGAGGAGATAAAGTGCAGAATTGAATTCTGAACACAACAACACACTGTAATCCTCTAATAAGTATAACATAAAAATAATAAATAAAAAAAGACTACAAATATTTTGGAAAATGAAATATAAATTTTAAATCTTGTTATTAAAATTTGGCTTAGGGACCGTCCTGTCCTAGTGTCATGGCGCAGTAGCTGCGTCTGGCAGTAAACGCGACGGTTGTGTCTTCGATTCCTACTACGGACAATGAATTATGCCTAATAATGTCTCCAAAATTTATTGAAAAGTGCGAAACGAAGTTTCTTAGCACTAGCTTACTTAAAAACATAAATACTTCATGCTAATAAACCTTCCTAACAAACACAAATACAAAATTAATATAATTGGTCAATTGACATCAACTTGCTGTTATTTTTAGCGATTGATTAACTGCAAGGACATTCTAATTGAAAAATTTTCCAAGCAGTTCCTTCGCAAAATAAGCAACTTCCTGCTTTTTCCCGCGTATGACAGGGTAGATAGAGGAAACCTACACTCCGTTCCGCACCGACCCCTTCGTCTACCACAGCGGGGAAATGATAATTAAACAATCATTCGCCCTAGTATCGAACTCACATTTTGTACAAAAGTTCTTATATCACTTTACAGGGTTTAACGCTGTCAGGATGTGAACAAGACAGCAGCAATGCAGATCTAGCGGCTAAAGTGAAACAATTAGATGAAAAATGCGCGAACGCAATATACGTGGGATCGGATACAGCAGGTTCTTTATTTACTGGAGCTCCTGAGGGCGGCATGGTGCTCATTGCAGGTGAGATGAAATGAAGAACGGAGTGTCATAACAATACGTTTCTTCCAGCCCTATTCTAGCCCTCGATAACTATACGAAATATTTTATTTGTACAGACAAATATTCTTATGGATCTCTGTAGGAACATATCAAAATTAATAAATAGAAATTCTCCCAGGAAGACAACTCCGTTTACTAATAATATATATTTTATTAATAAGACGTCTTAATATCTTGAAGCCATAGAAGCGCTTAGGCACGGATTCTGTTTCAGTTTATGGGTTCGATCCCCACTCGGGGGAATGAATGTTTTCATTTGTTTGTCCTGGTCAAGACAAAATGTGATATTGAATTCTACCACTCAAAATCCGGCGGTGGGTACAGCGTGAAGCTTACAAAAACTATTGATTGATATATATTTTTTCCATTTTTCAATGAACAACACGTTTTAATAGGGGCGTCCTCATTGTATGTAATATAGGACGTGAGATAACCTAGCGATAACCTTTTTGAAGCTCAATGCCTGATTATCTCAGTATCAGGGATACTGTGCGCAGTATTGATTAGGTATTGTTACTTACACTTGTGTTTTTGTTTTGCATTTCCCAGCGCTGCGGTTTGCTAGTCACATTCGCGCTCTTACACTCACATTCTTAAAATATAAAAAAATATAATTTAATAAAATAATCTTACCTTACGATGCCGATATTGAGTAATAGATATTCAATATAAATTATTGATTTCCGGTTTTTTGTCATTGAATTTTAAATTTGATGCGCCTGCGCATAGTTATAAAGATGTCGACCTCATTAGTCAGCTAGTTTGACATTTTTAGAAAATGTATAGAATTATGAACGTGGTGGACTCTCTCCGATCTCTTTGAAATCGTCCAAGCGCTTTGACCACTAAGCAAAATATTCTTATGAAGTTACGTACATATGTCGAAATTCTTATATGCATGTCGCAACCTCGACCCTACCTACAGAGATGTTAACAAAATAAATAAGTTGTACCGCGCCTCTATCATACATCTATATCTATACTTATAATGCAATCATAACGCACGTAAATAAATAAATCAGCTTCATGCTGTATCCCACACTCAGCAAGGTAGGCAGAGGGAACCTAGTGTTTTGACACTCCGTTCCTCATTTTCCTCTGAGTTTTGGATGCATTGCGTGTGGAGTGGCGGAACTCAACGCCGTTCTTTGTCTCGACCAGAGCAAAGAAATGAATATATAAATTTAAATAAATATTTCATTTCCTCGACTGCGGATCGAACTCACAACCAGTCGTGTTTACAGACACACTTTGTGCCCCTGCGCCACGACTGGTCTCTCATATAATTAATATATATTAAAAGTAAAAAACGTTATTAAAAGCTTTTAATAATGTAATAAAATAAATAACAATGATTTTTTTTGGCAGTTTATCTGTCTCTATGTTGACGATTATTTCAAAATCGGGTTCGCCGATTTTATTGCAGTTTTCAATATTGTATTTTGGCGATCTTCTATTAAAATTTAGTGTTTGTTTTATTTCAATCGATTTATAAATAAAAAAATTATTTTAAAGAATTTTATTTGACAAAATTGCTATAAATAACTTTTTTATTGAATTGGCTAAAACTTTACATTTTCAATAGATATTGTTTTTGAAATGTATTATTACTAAAAATAGAATGCAATGCAGAATAGTAAATAAAAATGATATCCAAAGCTTATTGTAGACAGTTACGAGGATAATAGTTTGAAGTGATATTAATAAAAAAAAATGTATAATGTGCTTGGCTTTTCTGAGAGTGAAATAGTAAGTTAACTTTAGTAAATGAATGAAGCTTTTTTTCGTATTATTTTATTTATTAAATAACTTATATTCGTTGGACCTTATACGTAATTTTTAAATATTTAATTGTAGCGTAAAAAAATAGGTTTCAGAGGAGCCCTGTATCTTCATTATGCGACTATTATTTATCGAATAATCGCTAAAAAAAATGTTTTCTTATTTTTTCTGAAAAGTTGTGATTTTGCGATTACCATTTTATTCTCCGGGGATGAATATATACATATATAGATATAATTTACAGGTGATCTGATAAGCTGTCAAAGTCGGCTATACCCGACTGTTTCGTTATCAGTAATTACCAGCGATTAATTATTGATTGTTGATATAGTTTATGACTTCCTTTGATTCTATTCCACTTAAATTTCGTTTATCATTGAGTGGCGTATTAGTTTAGTTGATTTTTTTGAAAGATCAAGGAATTTGCTTTAATAAATTTATGTTTCACTTGTACGGAGCTTTCCGTTTTTGGTATAATGGTATATTTATAAAATATAACATAATCATACTAATATTATAAATATAAATGTATGTTTATTTGTTACGCTTTCACGCCAAAACTACTCAACCGATTATCATGAAGGTTTGTACACATTTTCTTAGGGGTATTAGAAAAGACTAATAAATATCTTTTGACTATTATATATCTATTAAATAATTTAGGAAGGATTTATCATTCAGTGTTGAATTTTAAGTAATTAATCTATTTTTAATTTGTAATATTTCAATAAATTATCATTACTTTGACAACTGATACGTCTACATGACTGGCGTCAGCCTCTCAGATGGAAGAGTTTTTGAACCAGTTCCTGAGATTAGTGCATTCAACCAAACAAATTTTTCAGTTTTACTTTTTACTGACTTTTTAAGCTTCGCTTCTATTTGTGTGATACGGCTATCACACAAATAGCAGTAGTTAGTAGAAACTTGGGAACCTAGTGTAAGACACTCCATTCCCATTAAGACACTTGATTTCCGCCGAATTCTCCAGCTTTGTCATATTTTGTATAGAACTAAAAATTAGATTGATCTTTAAATATTCGTTACAGGTACAGGATCAAATGCACTTCTAAGGACACCGGATGGTCAACAATATGGTTGTGGGGGGTGGGGTTACCTTTTAGGTGATGAAGGTGGCGGTAAGTCGATTAAATTTGTTGCATTGTTTTTAAGATTCACGCTTTATTCTTTGTCATTGGCATGTGGTAAGTTCATACCAGAGTGAATAAAATAATATGATTAATTTACTCTAGTGAGGCCAATCGTGGCACAGAGGCACAAATGTGACTGTAAAATCGACTAGTAGTAGTAATCAATATCACACTTTGAGGCCATTGTGGAAAATGCGACGGTTGTGGATTCGATTCCCACCGGACGAATAAAATATTTAATATTTTCATTTTTGTGGCTTTGGTAACAAGACGAAACACGACGTTGAGTTCCACCACTCAACACACAATGTCTCGAAAATTCGGTGGAAAGAGATTCGGTGAGAGAGAGAGTGTAGATTATCTCTTCTTACCTTATTATATGCGGCATAGATAGAAAAAAAAATACTTTAAACTTATGAAATGTTTATGTCAAAAATTCCAGCCTATTGGATAGCCTACAAAGCAGTAAAAACAATATTTGACGACGAAGACGGCCTCCACCCATCTCCCCATCCTACAGAAAACGTATGGCAAATAATAAGGGAACATTTCAAAGCTAGCAGTCGAGCAGATTTGTTATCGCACGCGTATAAACACTTCGATAAATCGCATTTCGCTGGTGAGTCATTGTGTATCTATACTTTTTTTCTTATTGTATAATGTTGAAGATTTCGTTGCACTAATCTAAGGAAGGAATGGTTAAAATTTTATATTTTTGAATAAGGTAATATTACAATAAAGGAATATTACACGTCGCTTAATCGTTCGATGTAGGAGTCAAAAATTAGAGTAACTATGGATATTTAGAATGTGTCATATATCAGACATATCTCATATTTATTTGACTTCTCTTGGTCATGGTCCCTCCAGTTGTTGCCTGCAACTTTGCCATCCATTTTTCATTCCTCCATATGAGGTCAATCAAAAGATAGTTTAAATATAAACTTTCCCCTGGTGGGAACCAATCTCATAACTATTGCTTGCTTCACCATCGCTTGCTAGGTTTAACAGTAAAATCCTCAGCCTAAACTGATTCTCTAAGCCAATATTTTTTTACTGAAATGATTGTATCACTCACAGCTTGTATATCAAGTCTATCCAAAAGACTTAGTAATTTAGATATTAATTTGTTTCAGTTGTATCTTCTTATTTATTTATTTTTTCAACTATTCCGACGATTAATCTATTTATTGTTATTCTTGTTGAAACTTCTATACCTGAGGCCAGTTGTGGGCAAGGGGTACTAGTAAACGGGACAGGTTGTGTGAGTCGATTCCCGCTCGTGGAAATGAAGTATTTAATATTTTGATTTGACTGGCTTAGGTAACGAATCAAAACGCGAAAGATGAGCTTTGGAACTTCTTAAATAGAATGGAATGTCTTAACACTAGGTTTCCATGTTCTCTCTTCCTGCCCCGCTATGTCCGGGATATAGAGACGCATAGAATAAAGATATATACAAAACTTGATGTCTGAAATTTGTTGTTAACATAACTATAATTGATAATTTAATGAGCATATTGTATGTATTTGTTTCAATGGCCTCAAAGATATGTCACTCAAGATACATTTGGGCCATTGTGGTAGAAACTACGCAGTTTCTGTAAATGCGACGGTTGTGAGATCAAATCCCTCTCCGGATAATGCATTATTTTTGTTTCCTCGCCCTGGTATTAGACAGGCCTTGAGTTCTTAACAGTAGGCTCCTTCTGCCTACCCTGTTTTATGCTGTAAGTTTTTAAAATCACTTACTTTCTTGTTATAAGTTTTTAAAAATCACTCACTTTCTTTTTATAATACTTCGAAATGCTTCCAACTTTTTAAAATTTTTCAGGTTTAACAGCAAAACTATCAAAACTAGCCCTACAAAACGACCCTCTAGGCCAACATTTATTCTCTGAAGCGGGTGCATCACTCGCGGCCCATATATCAGCACTGTCCAAAAGACTAAGTGACCAGTCACTAAAATCATGGGTTAGGGTGGTATGTGTGGGCTCCGTTTGGAAGAGCTGGGAAGTGATGAAACCTGGTGTTTTGAGTCAATTAAATGAGAGACGGGTAAATGTTTTTTTTTAGTTAAGATTATTTGCCAAATGTAAACGCAACAGACGTTGGGTTCAATTCCCACTCGAGGAGATGAAATATTTAAAATTTTCATTTCTTCTCTGGTGTATATGTAAGATTACAAACCATAAGATTATAAAAACCGTTAGTTCAAATTTATTTTCATGAAATTGTAAACTCTTTAAATGCAATACGCGTTGTGATCACAAAGCAAAGAATCTAAAAAGGTGCCAATAAAATGAAACTTTATTTATTATGTGATATAAAGAATTTTAAGTGCAGGTTCGGTTAGGTGAAGTTAGTTATTTTAAATTTAAAGTTTTTAACCTAACCAAGCCTGCACTTAAAAATCGCCTAATCTGTAGCTGCGATGGCCTCAAAAGTATTTTTCTATCTCAAGTGTTGAGTAACACTTTAAAAATATGGTTATATGAACTTGTAATCTTAATCCTGATTTAAACTAATAATGATTTAAACTAAACCCTTAAATTCGACGGTTGTGAGTTCGACAACATATTTAATATTTTCTTTTGTGCGCTCTGGTAAAGTGACAAAGCGAGACGTTGAGTTCTGCTACTCAACACGTAATATCTCGAAAATTCAGCGGAAAGTGGAGAACAGAGTGTCTTAACATTAGATTTTTACTGCATACCCTGCTAAATGCAGGATACAGCATCAAGTTAGAAAAGATTAAAACTTAAATTTCTATTTTCAGGTAAAAGTAAACCTAGAGTTGGTACGCTTAAGAGTGTCAAGTGCAATGGGCGCCGCTTGGTTAGCAGCGAAACACGTAAATTATAATTTACCACGAGACGATTCAGCGTTTTGCGACGTCTTCTACAAATACAGTCCAGATATAAATATAAATGGTAAGGTAAATGGTAAAATTGAAAATGGCGTTACTAGCTGTGGCTGTAGCAATTGGTATTTTAATTAATCCTAATATATAAATTTATGTAATACTAACGACCAAAGCGCAGTTTCGCGCGTTTAAAGTTATTGTAAAAATCTTTATGTAAATTGTATGTATAAGCTATATTACTACCTATCTTATTTTTTTGTGTAAGCTATATTACTAAAGAGTTTCATCTAAATTCGTTCAGTAGTTTTTGCGCGAAATTGAAACAAACATCCTCATAAACTTTCACATTTAAAATATTAGTAAGATGTTGTATTTCACCGATTACAAATAAAATGGATTTTTTTTAATTGGAAAAAAATTGCCATTTTGTTTCTAACTTGGTAGTGGTAAAAATGTATTGTATAGTAGTTATGTTTACATAGTTGCCAAATAATTTGTAAGATGTTACTCTTTAAACATTTTTTACTAGTAAGCTTAAAGCTTTGGCTTTTAATTAGCGGCTAAAAGAATATTAACATTTTTTTATTAAATTATTATATACATAATAAATATTTTGTTATAGATTCAAAAATGGTAAAAAAGGTATTAGCAAAATTCTGAACTTGCTGGTCAAAAACAAAGTATAGTATTTTGAAATGGTAATGTTTTTTTTAAAATTGTAAATAAAACATTGTAGTTAATACTTATTTAGAACACATAATCTTATTAAAAAAATGAAAGTAACCGGGATTTGAACCTGCGCCTCTTGCAAACCGTCATCCATAGTTGTCAGCCATACGTTCTCATCCCGCTACGTTCAAATTTTTGTCCTTATCCCGTTCTGAACGGCAGAATCGCGCGTTCATATGAACTTAGACTTTAAAAAAGTAAATTGTTTATATCTTTCACTCTCGTTTAGTCTCTATGTAACAAAAACAGCCATGAAAAGAAAAGAAACGATATTATTAAATACACATACCATAATACATATTACTACTAAAAAAGAATAATATTTCAACTGTAAATCAAATTGTGTTAAAATAATCGTTTTTTTTATTTAACCACCAGAAAAGAAGAGTTAGTTAATAACTTTACCATCTAGTCATAAGAATGGGAATGATCTGATATAATATTTGATCTGTATGTGAAATAACAATAAAATATATATTTTCTTTTATTTATATATTAATTGTAATAGAATACAAACGTAAAAACGCGAATTTACATTTAGAAATATGTAGAAATATATACAAAATCTTAATAATACAAATTATTATAAACATATTATTTTATTTTAAATATTAAATAGAAACATGTTTAATAATAAAATTATAATAGATTTTACTACTTAACATGTTCCCATTTAGAGGCTTAAACTTATCAACCACAAAAATAATTCAATACATTATATTTTTTATAAATATATAAATATAGTTATAGTTCCTAATATTTGTTTTAATAACTATTTTATACACATACGTATGTTTATTAGTTAAGTTTCTTAGAATGTAAGAAAAAATAAGTAAAACAGTACACGTGTATACTGCACATATCATTTTAATATTACTTATAACAGCAAATGTGTTATTTTTTAATCCTTACAATTATTTTTCTTGTTTATTTTATGATTTTGAACTACAATAAAAGTGTTTCTTATTAGATGCAGGATTTCATTTTATTACCTTTTTTGTATAATAATTTATATAAATACAGATGAAAAATCCTATACTGAATGAAAATAATATAGGAAAGGGAAAATTATCTTAAAAATTAAATTGTAAATTTGAACTGAAACCAGAACCAAAGTCAAAATAAAATCTTAAATCTTTATACGTTACATTATTCCTAGTGCCCAGTGCACAAAGGTCACTATTAGGCCTCCACAAACATGTTTTTCACAGTTACACCGTTGGTGTCCTGCATCCTACACATATAGCGCCCTACATGACATGATACTAGAAATAGTGTAATGTAATTGCAACCATGACAAATTAATTTTTCAATCATGAACTCAATGTCTATAAAAGTTAACTTTATTTTATTTTAGTATACCACTACCATTTTACGGTAATAGCGTTACGAACGTGCCTACTACATCCATAGCCATTTTGATCTGAGTGTCAAATTTTGACAATGCAACTGCATACGCCAACATCAGTTTTTGTTTACATTCCATCCGTCAATGTCATTGTCAACCAAAAATGTCAGTTACACGGACCGTCACCCGCTTGTTAAATAATAATTTAAAACATATACAAAATATAAATTACGGCTGTTTATCACGTACTTATAACACTTATAAACAACATACTAGTGATAATTTCAATAGAAAAAAATTCTATAGCGGAATTTTGGCGGCTACGGCAACTGGAGTTATAACCTATTTTAGTTTTAAAGAGAGAGTATCCGCCGCTTCTGCTATTTCTCTAAATGGTAGAAGAGATAAATATAATTTTATAGCCGACGTTGTAGCCATTTCAGCACCTTCAGTGGTTTATATAGAAATAAATGATGGCAAAAGACTTGATTTGTATACTGGGAAGCCAATCACTCTGTCTAATGGTTCAGGTTTCATAGTAAAGGAGGATGGGCTTATTCTGACAAACGCTCATGTTGTTGTTAATAAGCCCAATGCGATAGTGACTGTACGGCTTATGGTTTGTTTTAATTTTTTTAATGTTATGATTACATCATTTTCCTTTAAGTTGCTCATTTGGTGTATAATATGCTATGTTCTTAATTATGCTGTGTTTTTTTTATTATTAGAGACTTATACAACTACACTAGTATTACTACTATTTTTACTTATTATTTTTTTCTCAAAGATCATGTTAGTATCATATAATTTAAAATTCATATATTTGTATTAATATTATTTTAATCTTCAAATAATATTTTTAACGTCAAACTAAATTATTTTAATTCTGCAACTAAAACTGGTAGGGTTTTAATTACATATTTTTCCTTACTTCATATATCTTCATATATCATATAAAGGTTGTATTTTTTTTTATGGTATAAGGACAAGGCAAACGAGCGTTCGGGTCACCTGATGGTAAGTGATCACCGCCGCCCACGACCCCGTGCAACCCCAGAGGAGCTACAGGTGCGTTGCCGGCCTTTAAAAGGCCTTGTAGATTCAGGCTAATGCTAAGGCACTTCATTCTCAACTTCATACCAGAATTGAACACAGCAAATAATACTGGTTTCATCGAAGATGTAAAAAATAAGTATGAGAATGTGTGACTTTGAGTTGTGGAACTGAACACCAGATATTGTCATACTTATTTCACATAGACAGGAAACAAAAGAAATTCCCCAAAGTTGGAATCAAAACCATAAATGCTTTCCCACTGCTCTTACGAAGGCCTCACATCTAATCATATAACTTTTTTAGCTTTACACTTTATACCTATGAATGTAACATCAAGTGCTAAACTGCAATAAATAATATTTAAAAAATTATATGTTACAATATACCTTTTCACTTTCTGACCTTCCAGGATGGTTCAACTCATACTGGTTTCGTAGAAGATGTAGATCTTAAATCAGATTTAGCAACACTTAGGATACCCGTAAAAAATCTACCAACTATGAAATTGGGATCGTCTTCAGACATAAGGCCTGGCGAGTGGGTTTGTATTGTGTATTTTAAATGTTTTTTGTTAAGCTATTGTATCCTGTGTATAGGGTATGCAGAAGGCACCTAGTGATATGACCCTTTTCCCTGCACATTGAGATTTTAGACACATTTGGGCGGGGAAATAAAAATAATCTAAAAGACTTGATTTGTATACTGGAAAGCCAAAACCATGATAAAAAATTTTGCAAACCATCCAATCACTGTGACTTCTAGAAATACATTCTCAACAATCTTTATCAAATTTCTTATATCCTTGTTACAACTTATACTGAGTTGATGAGTAAAGTGAAATTTAAAAAAAATATTTATTTTTCATAATTATCACTTAATTAGCAGTTTTATAAATATCTGCTACTTACACTAGGCTTATAACCAGAGATAATTAATGTTGCAAGCTTGTTTGATTTTTGTTTCAATAACACTTTTAAATAGTTAAAAATATTGCCATTATGTTGTCTAAGATTTACCATACAAGTATCAAAAGTTTTCTGTAGATTTTTTTTTAGGTATAAGGGACTTTATGCCTAATTTTAATTAAAATATTTACTTTTAATATGTAATTTATTAAATTAAAAATTAAATCAGCTTCACGATATATCCCACACGGGTAGGCAGAAGGAACTTAGTGTTAAAACACTCCCCTTCCCACTTTCTGCCGAATTCTAGGGGCATTGCGTGTTGAGTGGCAGAATTCAACGCCGCGCTTTTTCCTCGCTACCAGAGCGAAGAAATGGAAATATACTAAATAATAATAAATAAAGTAATAAATTCATCTCCTCGAGTGTTGATCGAACGCCCAAATAGTTGATTTTACAGATACACCATGCCCCTGCGCCACAACTGGCCTCTATCTGTAATTAAAATGTTAGTATATCAGATTCAAGGAAAATTTATATATTATTTATAGGCTATTTATATAACAGCTATATTATATACATTCCAATTGGACAATATTGTACAGCCAAGCCTTTTTATGTAACAGAATGTTAAATTCAAATTCAAAATGGTGAACTGAAGAATTACTTTTTTTAATAATGACTTTGGAACAGATCGAAAGCATTTAGTACTAAGTTGAGTTCCCGTTTCGTTTATCTAATGAGAAGTATGCTGTTGGCCTTATGGGCCTCTACAGCGTCACCGGACTTTGGGAGGCCGAGCTAGAAGAGCTCTGACCTTGGCTTGGTTACCGTGGAAGGCACCAACAAATGAGAACAGTGTCGCAAGGGTGTCTCCTGTGAGACGCGGACCGCGGCTTGCGAGCACCGTTTGTAGTGGGGGACTTTGCTTCGCTCGGACCGAGTTAGGCCTACTGGGTAGGGCTCTTGATGCCCTTTTGGAGATTCATTTGCGGGCTCCTCTTGCGCCGAGGCGCGATTGGGCCACAGTAAAACTAGGACCTCGTCTCCACCGGCGGGGACGGTGTGTGTAGCGTGTGTGTCTGCGATTGTGTAGGGCCCTACCTACATGCCCACTCCCCAGGGGAGTTGAGTTCCGCCACTCAACACACTATATACCTCGGGAATTCGGCGGAAAGTGGGGAACGGAAGTGCCTAAACAGAAACGGAGTCGCTTAATGTTAGGTTCTTAGGTTACCTCTGCCCATGCCTTGCTATGTGCGGGATACAACGTGAAGCAAATAATATAGAATTAAAACTTCATTCATTCACCCTCGCATTTAGTTAGTTTTGTACTATCCTAAGGCACCATAATAGTGTGTAAAAATTTAATACAAGTTTTATTTTATGTAAGTAGTTCGTGAAATTCCATTTTTTCCCGTTCTTGAAGAAACTTCGAATGAATCATATAGCAACGAAAAGAATTATATAAAGTAGCAACATTTTCTTTTTCCTACATAGAAAGATAAGCAGAGCAAAGCCTAATTTTTGAGCACAACCATCGAATAAACAGTCGAAGTAGTTTCAGGTGTGTGTTTTATAGATTGATTTCTTTTCCAGGTAGTAGCAATGGGGAGTCCATTGGCTTTAAGTAATACAGTGACGGCTGGAGTTGTAAGTTCAGCACAAAGGGCCAGCGAGGAGTTAGGCTTAAAAGGTAAATAAGAAATGAAATGTTCATTGAGATTATTAAAAGAATAAATAACTTTATATTTTTTTCAGCTTCACACTTTTTCCCAAATCTACTATATAGGTGGGCTGAGCTAAAGGTATTCGTATTAATAAATCGCTCTTAAGTTTGAGATCAATCTTAATATGCCGTTTTCATACATAGATATGGAATTTATGAATGAAAACCGCATCTCAAGGTCGATCTCAGACTTGAAAGCGGCTTATTAATACGAGTCCTAGTGTTATGAGTAGGTTGAGATAAACTCCGTTCCCCACGTAACGCCTAATTTTCGATTTGTCTATCATCAAAATGCTTTGACTATGAAGCCATGCGTTCTTAATTTTATCGAGTTACGTCGAAATTCTTATACTCACAAATTCTTATTACACTTATTTATAGCATAGACGCTAACTACATTAATAAGTCTAAGAATATCTATCTAACACATTTAGGCATTTTTGAAAGTTCTTCGTTATATTAAAGTATATAACAAATTATTCTCTTCTCCTTTACCAGGCAGAGACATGATGTACATACAGACAGACGCGCCAATTACATTTGGCAACAGCGGCGGGCCTCTCGTCAACTTAGACGGCGAGGCGATAGGCATCAACAGCATGAAAGTGACCTCTGGCATATCGTTTGCGATACCCATAGATTATGTTAAGGATTTCTTGGCTAAACGTAAGTATAATGATTGATAATTAGACACACGCTTATAATCTTCAAATAGCTGAACCTATTTTCTTGCATCATGGTTGAGAACTCTCGGTTAAGTCATCTTTCAAGCAAAAAAAAGGTAAATCGGTTCATCCGTTTGGGAGCTAGGATGCACATATGCACAAACACGTCAAACTTACAACACCTCTTCGTTTTTGTCGGGGTTAATTTTTTTATAAATAAAAATATCATAGAATAATACACAAATTATAAAATTTAAATTCTTCGGGTAATATTTATTTTGGTTCAAAATTTCTATAATGCATTATTTGATATAAATAGTGGTATGCAATAAACTACTTGTCAATTGAATTTGATTTGTCCATTTATATTGACTGTGACATGTGCTGTGTCTAGAAATGTTGCTATTGCCTTACAACCTATATAATATATACGAATTTTTATATTTACTTACTTTTAGTCATTTTTTCTTTTTTTGTCTATTAATATATTTATTTATTTATTTTCATACATATTTTTTATTCTTTTTTACATTAAATTTTATGTTAAATTCTTCGATGTCTATTATGGATTGTATTACATTGTTTCTATTTTACTTGTTTTACATCCATATGACTGTCGGGTCGAAAATGAATAGCTGTAATTTAAATTACCGTTTATGTTTCTATCTTACTTTGTTGATTATATATAAAAAATATATTATATATTTTAATTTATATCTTATTATATTTTATTTATTATATTATAATGTCATCAATTAATGATATTTCAGATAAAGTCTTTATTTAGCACTTTGTCATAAAGTCCATCTACCAGTAGTGACAGTTTCCACAGTTCATCTTGCCCTTCACTCAGTGATACCCTTGATTCTCGTTTCTTAACATCTTACATGAATTTTAATGTCATTAACTTAATGTTAAAAACATCGAAATTCGTCATTCGCTCTAAGTATTCCGGCTTATTTTCCCGACATGCTTGCATCATTCAAGTCTTGTAATATTCACGCAATCTTTGTCTCAGAATCAAGGCTTAAGCCTTGTTTACCTTCTTCTTGCTTCTCATTACCAGTTTTACGGCTGATTCGCAATGATCGAATTGGAAAGGGTGGAATAGCGATCTACCTACAATCTCATATATCCTTTAACATTGTTGGCTTGTCGGCTCAGCCTCCCCCCGCTGCTTTAGATGAACATCTGTTAATTGAGGCTCTTGTACCATACCAAACTTCTTTTAGGTATTTTCTACAGTCCCTCTCTTTAACATAATTACTTTATATCGCTGGAAAATTTATTGGAATAAATACTACCTCTAAACAACCACTGCATCTTTATGGGAGATTTTAATACTTGCTTATTAAAAGACGACGATCTACGCGGTAAAAAAACTTAGTTTTTTTATATAACTCTTGCAATTAAATATACTTCTATTTCTGATATGGGCATATCTCCTATAGTTGTGCTCTCTCTCTTGTTGACCTAATACTGGTATCATCTCCAGCGTAGACAATGTTCTGCTGATACATTTTCCTTTTATGGTCTCATTTATCACCTTCACGCTGTATCCCGCAAACAGCATCGTAAGCTGAGGAAACCTAGTGTTAAGACTCCCTTTCCCACTTTCCGTCGAATTCTGAACGTTTACAGTCACGCTTCGTGCCCCTGCGCCACAAGTAATCCTCCTAAAATAAAATGAAGAATTCTTCTGCAACATAAGTTTGGTGGAATGAATACAATAGAAAGTTGTAGATACAATAAAAAGTAAGGTGGAAATTTTTAGCTCACTGCTCCTATTAAGCCGATGAAGATGAAATACTTGCCAGCTCCTTGGATAAGCTCTGAAATTATAAAACTGATGCATAAATGGAAAAAAAAAACATGAAAAAGCATAAGTATAAACTCGATGATGGTGATTCTAATCGTGAAAAATATGTAAAAGCTCGAAATCGTTGCAATATATCACGTAGAGATGCACAAAGACGCTATATCAATAATTCTGTCGAAGACGGCGGAGCTTGGAAATTTCTAGAATCACTGGGAATTGAAAAATTAATTTGATTTTATCAGTGCACCAGTAAGTTTATTTAGATCATTACGCAACCAAACGTTACTTCTTGTACCTACACGAGGCAAAATTTTTTGCTCAATCTTTTACAGTACAAGCTACAAAACTGTGGAACAGTTATCTCTCTTAATATTCGTCAGGCAAAATCGTTACTGACATTTAAAAAAGCTGTACGTCATCACTTTGTGACAACTTAATGAATCATTTCCAATTTAGACTGGATATATTATGTATGTATTATGTGTGTATATATTTATATGTATTGATTCTATTTATTTTACTGTATGTATATTGTTTATATGTAAATACATTTATTTATTTACACCCACCTTCTCAAAATTATGACATTTTCTTTTTGTCCTAAACGTTGACTGGAAAAGATGGCTAATTAGCCACCACCTTTTTGTACCCCCACTTTCCGCCGAATTCCGGAGGCGTTGCATATTGAGTGGCGGAAGCTTACGCAGGGAAGATTTAATTAGTCAAAAAATTGGACTCGACTGTAAATTCGTTTGTTTTGCAATTCATAATCTAATAAACACATTATCCTCCTTTGTGTTGTTAAGATGGATGAAATAATAGTAATCGTATAATTAAAAATATATTTTTCTTTCAAGGTAAAAGTAAGCCACCACTAGTATCAAAAAGATATTTAGGTATAACAATGTTGTCACTCACACCTAATATTCTTATGGAGTTAAGAATGAGAAATCCAGAGGTGAGTAATAGACGAACAGACAAACTAACAAAGAGATAAATATACAGATATTTTTATAGCATCATGCTATTTTATAGTAGCCTGCACATAGCAGGGTAAGCAAAGGGAACCTAGAACAAGGGCAATCTAGAGTTAAGATATTTAATTCACTACTTTCCGCCGAATTTTAAAGGCATTGCGTGTTGGTGTTGGTCAAGTAGCAGAACTCAACGCCGCGCTTTGCCTCGTTAGCGAGCTAAGAAGTATATCCCCCGAGTGGGAATCGACTCCACAGCCGTCGCGGTTACAGTCTTGTGTTGCTGCGTGATGACGGCGTCAACTTCAAAATAATAATTATAGATAGAATACCCTAGGCTAGGACAGGTTCCCTCTACCTAACCTGCTAAATGCGGGATACAGCATGAAAATAAAAACAAAATTTTATTTTTCCAGATGCCTACAGACATAGAACACGGTATATTAGTATGGAAAGTCATAGTGGGTTCACCGGCGTACAAGTAACTATATATTTTTTTCATTATTATAATATATTCTACTAATATTAAAAATGTGAAAGTTTGTGAGGATGTTTGTTCCATTTTTAGGTTAGCTTCAGTATTTTAGGTTATACAATAGAGTAACATGTAGGATACAATTTATGTAAAGGTTTTGTAATTTTATAGCTAAATTATTAAAAATACAGAATAGAGATTAATTTTCTTTTCCTTTTTAAGATTTTGCGAGGCGAAAGCGAAGAAATGATTATATAATCCATTTTATTACTCCCGAGTGGGAATCGGAACTCACAACCGATGCGCTTAGAGTCACACGCTTGTGTCCATGCGGCACGACGGTCTCTACGATTTCAAATAATTATATATAAATTATTTTCATTTTCCAGCTCAGGTAGATAAAGATCTGCTTTGAGTGCCGCCACTCAATATATAATAGCTCGAAAATTGGGCGGAAAAATGGGTAACGGAGTGTCTTCAAATAAGGTTCCTTCTGCTTAATACTGCTATACAGGAAAATCCGTTTTTTTCTTATAAGGAGATATGAGCACTATTAAAATTAGTTCATTTATTCAATATAAAAAATTACAATAATTATCTAGTAATATATATTTTTTGTCATTAGCGGCGGTCTCCAACCAGGCGACATAGTGATAAGTATTAACGGGGTTCCTGTCAACAATGCAACAGATATATACACATCACTTGAGAAAACTAGCGGGCCACTGACAATGGAAATAGCGAGGGGGAGGGTGAAGAAAACGATCACCATCACACCCGAAGTGCATTAATATGTATAATATAATAAACTATGTAGATTTTAGATTTTTGTTGGTACGTTTGTCATTATATTCCACGTCACTAGACATACTACTCCATTACTGTCAATGGAATGTTTTTTCTATCTGTCCTTGTTAATAAAGAAATGATATCATTATAAATAACAAGATTTCTACGTGTAAATAGTAAATACACTCACCATTTATTTGTGTTTTCTTTTTTATTGTAAAAAGTTGATGTTTAAACATTTACAAAGAGAGTGAAGAAATCCTATGGCTGTCACGCTGGAAGTACATAAATTTTTATTGTAATAAAATATGTTGAATTTTAAATTTCTCTTTTTGAAAAAAAAATCCAAATAAGTCTAAATAGAAAAGTTTGTCTATAACGTTAGTTGAATAAGTAATCTCATTGTAGTATATTAATATTTTTTTCAACTACACTCAATGTAGTGGGCAATGCCCCACTTATCGTCGACTTCTGGAAGCATTGCGTGTTGAGTGGCGGAACTCAACGGCGCTCTTTGCACACAAGAGCGAAGAAGTGGAAATATAAAATTAAATAAATATTTCGTTTCTTCTAGTGGGTATCGAACCCACAACCAGTCGCGTTTACAGCCCCACTTTGTGTCTCTGCGTCACGCCTCGGGTTTTGGCAATTGGTATTTGAATTAAAATATTTTTTTAGCTTCACGCTGTGTCTTACAGTAGGGGAACCTATAGTAAAGACGCTCTGTTCTCCACGCATCGCCCAATTTTTGGGATATTGCGTGTAGCCTTATAATGAATACAAGGGAAAAAAATATTGTGAAAAATAAAATGTTACAATACATTTGGTGCTTTAGTTCTAGAAAAAAATAGTTCAATAAACTGTTTCGTTTTTTAAATTATTAAATTTAAATATTTGACTAAATGCTGTTTGATTAACCCTTTATTGAATTATTAATAGATTATTGAGTTTCGCAATTTAACAAGCAATGTGTCAAAATTAAGCGGTGCATGAGGAAACACTAGGTAACCTCTCCCTACTCTGCTATGCGGGAAAATTACAGGGAATATAATAGGTAAGTTACATTCCGATGCTGCAGTGGCGCAATATGAAACGGTTGTAGGTTCGATCTCCATTTGGAGGTAAAATTGTACTTAAATTATTTTTCTGATTTGGTAAAACACAGCGCCAAGTTAAGTTTCGCCACCTTCGTTCGTTTAAGTAGTTACTATTAATGAGAAGTCAAGTCGTCTCTTTGATCTATTACTGTAACTCCGTCATGTAGTTTCTAAGTTTATCGCGAACAGACGTACTGACGCGGTGGCGGACTTTGTTTTATAACATATAGTTACTTATACTATTCCCTTTTGCCAAATGATGTTCTTGGAATGGATTTCTGGAAATAATCGTTGGTCGGTAAACATGAGGCGTACGTTAGACACCCGCTTCGTTCTGTTTTCAATATTTTTCTAATTACTTTGAAACGAAAACGTATAATATTAGTATTAGCACTAAAGTGTTTATAATGTAATTTTAACAATTTCCTAGGCCACGGTCATTAAATACAATAATTAAATTTTAATTTTGTGCAAGTGGTTTAAAATATGAGACACACGTTTGAAAAATGGGTTTTTGTGTCTTTAATAAGTGTAGGTGTTTCTATAAATAAAATTTCTTTTTTCCTTCAGGCTGCAGCCCTCACTTATGAAGGAAGGCAGAGTAAACCTGGGAACCTAGAATTAAGACATTTCCTTTCTTGACTTACCGCCAAATTTTTGAGGTGTAGAGTGTTGAATGGCGGAACTGGGCGCCGCGCTTTGCCTCGTTACCACATCCACTTCATAATTCGTTTACGCGAGTGAGGAACAAACTCACAACTACTGCGGTAACAGAACAGACGCTGTCCTCCTGCTTTACCATGGCTTTTAATATAATCTTTTTATTATGATTTCAGATTGCCATACATTTTATGTTTGTGGACACTGTCACTTATCAATCTCGTAAGATTTTCTATATTTTTGCTTCTTTAAGCACGTACATATTACCTTTCTTTTTTGTGTGATTTCTATAATATACATATATAGCTGCATGAAATGGAAAATACCGTGTTTATCGTAAGTGCATATAAAATATGTAAATGAAGAACTGTTCATAAAAAACAATAAAGCGACCGAAGCAAAAAGGGGGAAGCAACAATCCTACAAAAGTCGTGAAAGTCAGAACTCGTAGTTTTTTTCCGCCTCACGTTGTATCACGTACATAGCAGGGTAGAAGAAATTTAGTGTTAAGATACTAGGTTCCCATTAAGACACTTCCGTTCCCTACTTTCTGATGAATTCTAAAGGTTGGCATGTTAAGTGGCTGTATTCAATGTTCTGCTTTGCCTCAGTTATTAAATATTCCTATTCCTATTAAATATTTTATTTCCTCGAGTGCAAATTGAACCCACAACCCGTCACGATTACAGTGGCACGCTAGTATCAATACAGAAGCCTAATTTTAAAATATAAAAGAAAATTAAATTAAAGAATTTAATTTTCATTTATATTTAAAATTTAATAAAAAAAATGTTATATTTGGAAAAATTTGAATCACAATGTTTTTTATCTGACAATTAACAGTATTAAAAGCTCGAAGTATCCTTATTTCGAAGTTATTCCAAGTCGATAATATCAAAGAAATATCTATTCTAGTTGATTCACATAAATCTTAAATTTGTATTATGTATTGTATATTAAATTTGTATGTGCGCGACGAATAGATGAATAACTCAATATTCGGGCACCCGATATCGAAGTTCGATTCTTTTTTGTTGGAAAGGATAGTTTTCCAGGGTAGTTTGATGAAAGTTTGGTTAGGTTTTGATTGTGCGATCCGGTTGAAATTGAAGAAGTCGGTTTGTTTGTTAAAAAATATACTTTTTAGCTTCACGATTTGTCCCGCATATTGCAGCAGGCTTAAATATTAAATAAAAAAGTATAAAATAATAACATTTTCAAGGTATCACTGAAAATGGTAGCCCCATACTAAGAAATACTCACACAAGAAGTGATGAAGACAATACAAGTGAGAAGTATTTTTAATGTATTTTTTTATTTTACACTGTATCCTGCTTATAGAGCAGCTTTTAAATATTTTTTGAATCAAACCCTTAACTTTCATTACTTGTCGATTCAAATGTCTCTATAGTATATATCTATCTATAATAATCTTTAAAAAAATGTTACAGCAAATAAAACATTGGTAGATCAAACCAGAAGACTTCAATGGCTCCAAGACCTACGCACAAAAATTGAAAAGTCCATCCGTGACACGGGCTATGAAAATGCTAAGCCACTTATCGAAAATCTCGTTAAAGGTAGCTAAAAAACAGGTTAAGTATCGACGGGAAGTACAACTTGTAAACAATACTTCAGGGCTCTCGCTTTGTATGAAATGAACTACAAATATAAGTTTGTTATAGTTTTTCACGCTGTATCCCGGACAACGCAAGGTAGGCAGGGGGAACCTCATATTAAGACATTCCGTTACGAACTTTCCGCCGAATTCTGGAGATATCGCGTATTGAGTGGCTGAACTCAACAATAACAATAAATAAGTTGTATAAGCGTATAAGAATTTCAACGTAGCTTGATGAGAACTTACGGCTTAGTAATCAGAGCATTTGGTCGGTATCCAAGAGGCGTGGGTTCAAATCCCGCTATTTTCAACTTCTTATACGTTTTATAAATAGATATTTTTTTATTCTATAAGGTTTTTTTATCGTATCTTTTGATTAACACAATCAAATTAGATGCTTATTTTTTTCTGTGCTCCGAGAGACAGTAGACCTGGACATTCTAATTCTCTCTAATTTTAATAATAATTTTAATTTTCTCTAAATACCTACATGTGATCTTAATGATCTTAAGATAAATGGCGTCTTGGGAGACGAACAGAGGGACGGCAAAGTGGCCCTGTATGAGTTCCGTTCTTTTGAGATGCAAAAGCCTAAAAAAATATTTCTTTTCTATATGTAATGCTCTGTTTTCTGAATTAAATATTAAAAAATATCAAATGAAAAAAATACATACATATTAAAACTTGTTTTCACTCTTCTTTTTCTTTACATAGATTTTTTATTCCTAACTTTCCTTTAATTTTGCTGGTAGAAGTGCTATTACATAACTGTGTAGATATTTAAAGAACTTACTCTTACTTACTTTCTTGAAACTTATATATATAAAACCTTCCTTTACTGAATAACTGACAGACAACGTACAACCGAAACTAAGCAGTCTGAAACTCGGCTAGTAGGTTCATTAGAGATTTAAAAGGACCACTGAGAAAAATTTTAGCGTCACGCTGTATTCTGGATATGCAGAGGGAACTTGGTAACCTAGTGATAAGATACTCTGTTCAAATCGGTTTCGGTTCGGTTCGGTTTCCGCTGAATTTGTATTACATGTTGAGTGTCGGAATTCAATGCCGCGCTTTGCCTCGTTACCTATAGCGATGAACTCGACTGGGAATCGAACTCACAACGTCTTTACAGTCGCACGTTTGTCTTTGTAACCACTGGCCTCAGAGTCAATAATTGAGTGTAAAGTTGTAAACGGAGTGTCGTAAGTTACAGGGAGGACTAAAGGGAACAAGTATGAGCAAAGTCTTTAAAATGTTGAATATAATATTTTTTTATTTTCAGAGACAGAAAATTCGTTGAATGTTCTATTATTTGTAAAAGGTAAAATACTCAATGTGCATATTGTTATTTTGTATTGTTACTTCTCTATCTTATCTCGCATATATCAGGAGATGTGAAGACATTTAGTGTTAAGGCACGTTGTTTTCCTCTTTCCACCCAATTGTCGGCATTTTTTGTTGAGTGGCGGAACTCAACCCCAATAAGAGCAGAGAATAAAAATAGAGAGCAGAGAGAGAGAGAGAAAGCAGAGAATAAAAATAATTAATTTCGGAGCGGGTATAAAACCCACAACCGTGCTAGTTAAGAGTTCTGCAACTGCACCACGTCGGCATATAGGTGATCTTTGATCACTATTTTAGACATTGCGTGGTAATTGGCGCAATTTAACACCGTGCTTTGTCTAAACAAAAAAAAAACAGTGATGAGTTCTACCCTTTTCTGAACAATATTTGTACTAGTATATATAAAGTAAGTCCCTATATACTAAAATTCCTTTTTTCACCTTTATTGCAGTGGCTCGCAACGGTAAGCTTCGGATTTATGGCATTATTTACCCAGATGTCTATAAAGTTTGGTTAGACTTCATGTATGACACTTCGACCACGATCGTCGAGTCATGGTCGCTATGAAGTTAGCTGGTTGAGCATATTTGATTTTAGGATTTCTTACTTCTACTTCAGAGCGACCACAACTTGTTGACCGTACTGCACACACATATGTATATTATGTATGTGTGTAGTATGTATGAAACACTTAATCATAATTTTCGCTTCAAATATTGTATACATATAAATCTTATTTAGTAAGCAAACAAGATTCTACTGTATGTCGAGATTGGGTAAATTCAGGAAGCTCTTAATACTGTGCAACAGAAATTTTCTTTCATGTAATGGTCAGGGGTTCGATTCCCATTATGGTCAAATTTCGTATTGAAATTCCAAAAGGCTTTTTTATACATTTCCATTGTTTTTAACAGCTTTGACACATTGCGTGTTAGAGTGGGAGATTTAACGTCGCGTTTTAACTTGTTACTAGAGCAAAGAAATATAAGTAATTCATCGCCCGAATAGGATTCGAATCCACAACAGTCACGTTTATAGTCAATCATTTTGTCACCGTCAGATTGTGTAAACCATTGGTTTATAGTTGTTCTCGCGAAATTGTAATCTATCGAGAAATTATAAACTCTTTAAGCGTTGACCGTGATATTATTTATTATGCTGTATAAAGTATGTTGTATTGAAAATAATTTTTAAGATATTCGAAAATTAAAATATGAATTAAGAATTGAGAATATACTCTGCGACTTTGATATTTGCGTACTACCATTTCTAGACGTACACGGATATTTAAGTGCAGGTTTGATTAGGTTAAAAACTGTAACTGTAAAACCGCCAAAACTGTAGATGTGATGACGTTTTTAAATGATATTTTTTTTACATATATTGAGCCTACAGTAGTAGTTCACAAAGTATTGATACATTAAAATTTCGCGTTTAGCGAAAGCGTAATTTTGTAATATAACGAAGGTTATCATCTTACGGTGACATATACAGGGTGGAAGAGGCAGCGCTTCTTTTACTGAAACTGCATATAGGATAAAATATTTCAACCCGGAGCTAAAAAAATTTATCAAGATGCCTCAACAGTTTGGACGTAGGATTTTTTTTTCATTTCACGATTTTTTTCCATACCTGTATTTCGTGTCACGCACACATGCACATACTACTACAAAAATACTTGAATGAAGCGTGTGCGACGTTGCCGCTTTGACAGATAAGTGTGTGAGTGATAATATTACACTTTACAAATGATGTTTTTTTTAAACGATTATTTTATTATTTATTTTGTTTGAAAAAATAACTTTTTCATTTTTGGGAATTATTTTTTTTCTGAATTATATTAGGCTTTTATAGAGTAGTTAAAACTGTGGTTTCATTTAAAGTGGTGCGTTCAATTTCACCCTGTATATTTCGTAGAAATATTTTTGTAGATTCATACATTTCTTACAAATAAATAGCAAGACAGATGAACGAACATTACATGGGGATAAGACACTGACTTAATTTTTTGTATAATTGCATTATTTTAAATGAAAAGTGGTACGGATTGGGGGGAGGGTGAGGCCCGTAGTCTTATTACAAACAGTAGGTTCCCTCTGTCTACGCTGCTAAATTATACATTTCGTGAAAAAGAAAACTATTTTCCTTTTTTTTTAAATTTCTTAGTGTTATTGTTTTTTTTTTTTTAGGAACAACAGAAATACAATTCAGTCCAATGATGAGAGCTAAAAAAAGCAAAAAAAGTTAGTTGCATTTGTTTACCTAAGTTGAAATATACATTATATTTTTAAAACACGTGTAAAATTTATTCGCATTAAAATAAAGTCTGTTTATATTTAAAAAGCCATCTCACTGTCTTTTTTTCAGGAAGTAGGAAAATAGAAGGTAGGGTAATTAATTAATTATTGTAATTAATAAATTGTATTGTGTATAGTTAAAATTATCCAAAATAATTTACGTAAGCTTAGTTTCAAACGAGTTTTGCTTGTGTAATCTATACAAGGTAAGATCTTGGACTTAAGTTCCCATAGGAAATTTCGGAAATCCTCTTTAAGTGCTCCCCTACACACCCCGTGTAGTAATTTTAGAGTAACCTAAGGTTCTTAGGCTATGAACCTCATAATCCTTTTATACATTACCGAGGTATTTAGTTCCGCCCTCTATACCTAACTTGAAATACGGTTAAAAGTGTCTCGCATATTCAAAAGAATAGGCCGAGGGAACCTAAGCTTAAGATACTACATTCTTTGTTTACTACCCCTTTGATGACATATTCCATATGCCAGAACTGAACGTTGTGCTTTGTCTTGTCACTAGAGCTAGGAAATGAAAGCAATTAATTTCCCTGAGTCTGAATCAAACCCACAACCGACGCGCTTACCAGTCAGACGATGTGCCGCTAATTTTATTTATTTATAAATATCTAATTTTATTTGTTCAGTACCGCAATGGTTGAGCGAGTTCAAGAATTTTGTTCGAAAGCTATTTGAGAACTACAGCAGAGAGAAAGGGAAAGGGATTATGGAATATTTTATTAAGTGTACGTAGTATTGTTTACAATTACTCTTGAAATACATCTACGAGTGATGTAGTTACATATACGAGTATATATATCTTCATGCTGTATCCCACAAATAGCAGAGGAAACGTCGTGTTAATATAATTTCTACCTCTACCTCTTTACCGAATTCTTGAGGCATTGCGTTGTGTGGCGGAATTCATCGTCGTGCTTTGCCTCGAAACCAGAGCGATTACAAATTCACATTTTTACAGTCCAATTCATAGGAATAAATGAAGTAACTATTCAAGCATGTCATGGATTCACCGTGTGCTTCTATAGACACCTTATTGGGTTGTAGTTTTGGGAACCTTGGGTAGTACCTGGAACTCAGCTACAACCCAAGTAGTGGCTGAACTCAACGACGCGCTTAACTACTAGAGCGGGAAAAATGAAAATAATGAATTTCCCAGGTGATCGAATGCAAAACAATTACGTTGACGGTCAGAAGCTCCCACTACACCACTCTATTATTATAGTAATAAAAGTAATGAATTACTTGATTTCCAGCGCTAGAATCGAAAAATCAAGTAATCATAAAAGATATTGATAGTAAGTATCTATATAAGTATTTTTTGTTTGTTTTTTTTTCTTTTAGCCCTTTGCGTTCTAGTCTGAGAGCTGGCAACCATTTTTTTTCCAATTCCTTATGCGATTTTCTTTTAAATGACTTTCACACAAAAAACATATAAGTGCAATTTTCTCCAAAAACGCATTACGAAAAAAAATTATGAAATGCAGGCTTTTTCTAAGCAACCCTAGTGTAATCTATTCTACTATCCTGTACCCTTCTTAAAAATAAGCGTCATGAAAAAAATTGATTCCTGCAGATTTAAGCAATGGGACTTAAAACCATATTAGCATACAAAAATATCTCTTTGGAAGGCAAAGTTTTTTTCACCTATAGCATTATTTCACACAGTCAGTCACACAAAACTTTTACTCGAATATTGTGGAAAAATAATAAAAACAGTACAATGATTTTTTTATTTCAGTGGATCCATTTGGTAAGTACTTATAATACATATTTTTACAGCTTTATGCTGTATCCTTCTCATAGCAGGATAGGGATAGAGGGAATCTAGGAATCTAGTATTAAGACACTCCGTTCCCTCTTAGATACTTCTGTTCTCCATTTTACACTCTATTATAAAGGCTTTGGATTTTGATAGCGTGCGTTTGCCTTGTTATCAGAGCAAGAAAAATATTAAATGTTTCCTCGAGTAGGAATCGAACCCACAACCTGCTGCGTTTACAATCTCACGCTTGTATTTATGCCCCACGACCGGCCTCAACATTTTACTTAATCATACTTTGAAATTTAATTTCCAGGTAATGTGATCGTCAGATTCGACACAAGCAAAAGTTCTGATATAAATAAAAAGATTAATAATTCGAAATCATTTTATTTAGTAGATACAGTTTCCCGCTGTATCGTGTGTGTGTGTGTGTGTGCAGGACTGGCAGAGGATACCTGTGTCTTGACGCTCCGAACCTCACGCTCCACCCAATTTTAGAATTTCCGTCTTGTTAGAGCGAAGAAATGAAAATAATTATTTTACCCATTGGATTCCTATGCCGCAACTGTTGCGTCTACAATCAGGCGCTGTCACCCAGTCCCGAGGCCACGATATCCATTTTCAAAGCAATAATCAGATTATTAGAATATGCCTAGGCACTAGGCAACAAGCACTAGGCATTATATAACGTAACGTCTTATCACGAATTAAACTGTTCACTCACCATGAAATTGCCTGCAACACTTATTCATTAGGCGGGCCTTTTAAATAATAAATCACGTATGAAAACAGCTATTTTAATAAATATTTTGGTTGGCCGAGGTATACAGGCGTGCTATTGTAAGCGTGACAGGTTGTGGGTTCGAGTCCCATTCAAAGAAATTAAATATTTAATCTAGCAAAGCGTAGCGTTGAGTTCCGTCAATTAACATGCAATGGCTGAACGTGGGGAACGGAAGTGTTTTAATGAGAAAAAAGTGTCACGACACTAGGGTCCTAGGTTTCCTTTGCTGTTTGCTATTTGCGTGATGAGTATGAAGCTAAAAAACTAAGAAAAAATTAAATATACAAGTAAATATTTAAATATCTTCTTTGTGAATTATAGTAGTTGGTTCGATTTGAGATTCCCATTCAGAACAATGAATTATCATTTCCCCGCTCTGCTCCTCAGAAAGATGTCCCGAAATCCGTATGTATCACATCCGGTGGTATGTGGAAAACTGTTTCGGCTCGAGGTTCTGACTGTCTGATTTCTATATGGAATGTTTTCGACGATTGCGGTTTCGATTCTCATTTAGAGGAATGAAATATTTAATATTTTAATTTTCTCACTGGGGAAACGAAGCAAAGCGCGGCGTTGAGTTCCGAGTGCGAACAGAGGGTCTTGGCATTGCATCCTCTTGTCTACCCTGCGGTCAGTATGCAGCAACATGAGCAATACGTAACAGAAAATAAAATAATATACGTATATATATATATTTGTAATATTTTTCTACTTTCTGCAGTGTATTTCTGTCTCATTTTATGTAATGCGTATTGGGTGATTACAGCGCATACCTATTAAGTAGAACACTTGTGACCTACAAACTAACTGCTGGGATAATTGCTTGTAGTTAGAGAGGGAATTAGACTGGAATACAGCCTCTCTACTCTCTGTGGTTCTAGTGAGGACACGTAACAAAAACGATTATAAAACATTTTAACAATGAAATGAATGGCTTCTTTGGACATTTGTGTTAAAAAAATATTCATTATATTTAGTTAGAAAATTATTAACGTAAAGATTTTAATTTATGTTCGTTTTTCTTTTCTTACCCTTACGGATACATCACCCCTGAAACAGTCCGTTCCTCACGCACTACCCATAGTAACTCCAATATTCACAAATTTTCGAGGTGTTGCATGTGAGTGAAGCATCTGTTCATTAAGCATTTATAAATTAATTTTTATTTATGTATCACCTACCTTTTGTGCAATGTTTGATCATGTTTTCTGTGTCTATGAGACACGAATATGATAATGATTTAAATACAATCATTCCCCTGAGTGGGAATCGAACCCACAACGATCGTCTTTACAGTCAGACGTTGTTCCGCTTTGCCATGACGATTTACTTTAGCACACTTTTTACTTTTGAAATTGTGTAAATCCGTTACATTATGTTAGACGTCAATTTAAATTATTTTTTGGCAGCCACGACGCCTCAAACAGCGGCGAGGGTTAACGAGGCTTACGGCAGCGAGTGAAAATGTAATATAAAAAAGTTATTTTGGTCGCTTTTCACATAATTTATTATTAAAATTGAATATGAGATATGAAAACAATATCTTGTGACGGCTGAAGGATTCATCTCGTAACTTTTTGTTCTTTATACTATAAATAACTGGGCGTACCTATTTTTTAACTTCACGTTGTATTTCGCATATAGTAGGGTAGACGGAGGGGAACCTATTATTAGGACTCTCCGTTTCCATTTTATAAGCATTTAATAGTAACTGAAGCTTAGCTGATGCATTTCATTCTTTACATTCCGTGTCTTTAAAGAAAAACCTATTCTAATATTAATTCATAGCGTCGTTCCTCACCAGTGCGGCATCGGATTGTAAACGCAACACTTGTTTGTGGCTTCGACTCCCAATCAGGAAAA
>DWGR01000096.1:0-34422 GCA_018247715.1 Heliconius burneyi
GTTTGCTTAGAGTAGGGAATTCCAGCCCAGTCCGCTCAAAGGCTAAAGGCCGAGGTCCGAGCCCCGCCAGGGGGCGCCCCTCTAGCTTTTGACCTTCTTCTCACAGGCAGCCATTCAGTGCCTGTTTTTCTTCAGGGAATGAGCACCCTCTTCCCTAACCAACCAGTGTGGCTGTAAAAGCCACAAAGGCTAACAGCATTAATGTCAAGTTCGAAAAAAAAAAAATAGACGAAGCGAAAGAGTATTCAAAGATAATATATATAGATTCCATAAAGCTAACGCTAAAGATAAACTATTCTGTAAAATGTTAAATTCAGAACTAAAAAGGATCCGAATGATAAATAAGTTCCGTGAAACCTCTTATCTCTTGCGCTCGTCATTGGATTTCTGCCAGAGAAATATCTCAGTGACTTGCCTAATACTAGACTTCATCCTGTGCAATAAAAATGCTAAATTCTGGTGCAAATGATGCTGAATGTGTAACTACTTGCTAATATGGTCACGTAGCTATGACCTATTTACTGGAAAATTACTTGGTATTTCTTCTTTTTTATTTTATAAATTAAAAATCAGCTTTACACTGTATCACGCTCACAGGCAGAGGGGACCTAGTATCACACACCCAGTTCCCTACTTTCTGCCGAATTCTGGAGGCATTGCGTGTTGAGTGGCAGTTAACGCCTCGCTTTGCCTCGACACCAGAGCGAAGAAATAGAAATATAAAGGTAAATAATTATTTCCCTTCCTCGATTGGGTGTCGAACCCACAAGCCCTTGTCCTGTTGATGAAATGAAAGCTTATGTGTGATCGTTGTAAGCTCACATTTTAATACAAAGAAATCATGTGTTTGTTATTAAGGTATTGAATGTAGGATGTAGGATGGATGGTAGGATTTATCTATACTTTCTGTTATTATCTTTAAAGTAAATGGAAAAAGGAAACAGAGTGTCCATCTTTTCCTGTATTACAAAGAAGACAAATAATCTCTAAAGTAAAAGAAAATATGTATCTCGTTACTCCACTTATTTAAAAGAAATAATATTCTGGCCATAACTAGTTCTGCTACAATAACAACAAACAAATAATTTTTGATAAAATTACCAATAAATTTACAATTTTTCTTTAATTTTAAAATATTACACCCATAAAAGGCAACATGTTTCTTAATAAAAATTACAAACCGAGTCCACCAATAAATCAGTGTGCGACGTCAAAGCAAAGCTCAAGCTATCAAACTTAATAATGGTTTATGGACTTCCGCAGTCTACTTGTTAAAAGGGATGTTGTGGCACGTCATCTAATTATTGTTCTCTTGTAGCTGTTGTGGTGCAGCAGAAAGTTTTTTGACTGATATAAAAAAAATATTAAATCGATCATAATAAAAAAAATCCACCCACATAGCAATTTGAATTTATCTAGTTTTAGGCAATGGATAACTGAGTTTGACTGACCTTGTTTCCCAGCAAAATATTTTATCTGCCTTAATTTTGATTACTATTACTAAGCTAATTTTATTTTTCTGTTCATTTTTAGCAAATTACGGGGTCGAGTATCCCATATGTTACTATTTCAATAGAATAAAACACTACATAGTCATATAACTGCTAAGTTTCTTGGGCCAAATTAAATTTCTTAATTTTTGTGACCTAATAAAGCCGTGTTAAAAAGTTCATTATTTAAATATCAATAATCATCAATTATACTATAATTTCCTTATCAAACAATATAAAACATATTCGACAAAACATATCTTTATCTTATCTTTCACATATGTATATTCAGATTAACTAATTTATATTCTTGCGTGCTCATGTGTACTTGCAACACGATGAGAGGAAGTGTCGTTGTTATTTCTTTCATCATTTCTTGCGTGAGTGGTCAGTTCGAGCTGAATATTGTGCACTATAATGATTTTCATGCAAGGTAATATTTAATGATATTAATTATATATTTTTTGTGTTATTAGCTTCATGCTATATACCGCACATAGCATGGTAGGCAGAGGGAATATTCTAGTGTTAAGAGACTCTGTTCTACATTCATTCACTCCCGATTTTCTGCCAAATTATTGAGGCATTGCGTGCTAAGTGGCAGAACTTATTTTTGCCTCGTTACCAAAGCGAGGACGTGAAAATTGTTACTCGTGTGTCCCTTCGCTACGATGGCGTCAGCGGTTTCATAATATAATTTGTCAAACTAAAAAAGATTAAAAAGAGGCCGTCGTGGCGCATCGAGTCATGGTTGTGACTGTAACGCGGTGGTTGTAGGTTGGGTCCCGCTCGAGGAAGTGAAATATTTATTAAAGTTTATATTTCAATTTCTTCGCTGTGGTGTCGAGGCAAAAAGCGGCGTTGAGTTCTGCTACTCAACAGGCAATGCCTTCAGAATTCTGCAGAAAGTGGGGAATAGAATGTCTTAACACCAGGTTCCCTCTGCCTAACCTGCTGTGTGCGGGATACAGCGTGAAGCTGACTTTTATAGAGATTATAAAAGTGGTCAAATATTCATGAGATCTTAAACTTTGAAAGTAATCAAGTTAGCTTTACACTGCTTTTCTTATAGTGGAATAAGCAGAAGGGACTTATTACCAAGACACTGCGTTCCTTGCGCCACCAGTTTTCCTTATATTATTAATTAAAGGCGAATTTTAACACCTCACTATGTCTTGCTACCAGAGGGAGAACGTGAAATTAGTCACACTTGTGGCCCATAATTACAGTTTACACGCTGTGCAGACGCCGATGCGCTACCATGACCTTTTACCGAATTTAAAAAGAAAATTTTTACTAGATGTCCCCTAAAATAACATATTTTTACGTTAGTTTTGGTTGCAAAAAGCTATGAATCATGTCACATAACTTTTAAAGGCACAATAATATTTTTTTCTCCTCACTGGAAAGAAAATATTTTAAGAGTTGACCCTATTTAGATCTAGGTATGCCTAGATCTATCAATATTATAAACGTGCATAACTTTGATCATAAATATGAAAAAAACACACATCTCTTGTAATTTCAGTATTACTATAAATTTTGTAATCTTGTGTCTTTATATCTAGATCGAATTCTATACAGTCAAAGACACAATCAACCCATATAGTCAAAGATACTTACTTTTAAGCTGTTCTACGACATCATTGATTAAAATTATACAGTAGATAAATAAAAGTATGTCGCTTGATCTAATCTAGAAATCGATATATTTAATAGCGTGTAATAGTAGCTTTATCTTATTAGATTTCAGTACCTAAATGATAAAATGGGACACTACTACTAAGACTCTATTGCCTGTTCACCTGTCACCAGGCGTTATCTTATGGCGGGTGATAATTTGGCGGTTGAAATTTTCACACATGAAAAACTATATAAAATACATGTTAATTTCGCCGTTTTATAGATAGGTATAGAATCCTTTGTCCACATATGTCCACTTTGACCATCTCACTCTTGGTCGGTTTTTTATAATACATATCTACAGGATGGAAGAGGCAGCGCTTCTTTTACTGAAACTGCATATAGGGTAAAATATTTCAACCCCGGAGCTAAAAAAAATTATCAAGATGCCTCAACAGCTTGGACGTAGGATTTTTTTTCATTTCACGATTTTTTTCCATAGCTGTATTTCGTGTCACGCACACATACACATACTACTACAAAAATACTTGAATGAACCGTGTGCGACGTTGCCGCTTTGACAGGTAAGTGTGAGTGATAATATTACACTTTACAAATGGTGTTTTTTTAAAACGATTATTTTATTATTTATTTTGTTTGAAAAAATAACTTTATCATTTTTGAGAATAATTTTTTTTTCTGAATTATATCAGGCTTTTATAGAGTAGTTAAAACTGTGGTTTCATTTAAAGTGGTGCGTTCAATTCCACCCTGTATATTTGGTCGTTTATCTCCCATACAAATTTTATGTCTGATTAACGTGTTCAAGAATGAAACGTGAAAAAATAGGTCATTTGTTAAACTTTTAATAAGTGTATTTGTTCTTCAGATTACCGGAAAATTTTTAATAGAAATTTCTGATATTTTAAATTTTAAAGTAGAACTCACCTCATATACAGTCGCACAATAAATTCTTGGGGTATGCCTATGAAGAACAGTAGACGTTAACATGCTGATGTGACGATGATGATGATAAAATAATTGTTGTTTTAGATTTGTAGAAACAAGTCTATCAGGTTCCGTATGCAATCCATCTGTATCACCATGTATAGGAGGCTTCGCTAGACTTGCAACTCTTATCCGAGAAGCACTTGTTAGAGAACCAGAATCTTTAGTTTTGAACGCAGGTGATACATTCCAAGGCACTATCTGGTATAATTTGTTGCGATGGAATGTTACTCAGGACTTTATGAATATGGTACATCATGATGCCCATGTGAGTAAGTTACTTAAAACTTATACATATATGTATTTATATTTTTTTCTTTTGACTTTCACATGTAATTCTATAAACTGTTTTGTTTTTAACTTAGGACTTATTAAAACCTAATGTTAAATTGATTTTAATTGAAACTGGTATCAAACAGCGCAGCGTATTCATTTATTTCATCAGAATAATATGACTATTTAAAAAAGTTTTGACTGTGTGGAAAACTATTAATTTGGGCCTCAACATAAAAAAATAGCAACAAATTATAGCTAATGTTATTTTAATTTTTTCTTTACTACGTTCAGTCAAATCATTACGCTCTAATTTTTACAGGTTCTTGGCAATCATGAGTTTGATAATGGAATTGAAGGTGTGGTTCCATATCTTCAAAAATTAAAATCTCCAGTAGTGACTGCAAACATAATCGATGATGAGGAGCCTACTATTCAGGGCTTGTATCAACCAAGCATAATAGTTACCAAAAATGGGCGGAAAATTGGTATCATTGGAGTAATAATATCCTCTACAAATGTACGTTTTAGTAGTTTAACATGCAAATACTAGTAGATACATATGTTTATTCTACAATTATCGATATATAACTACTTAAATATACTTTAGCATAACGTTTTCTTACAATTAAAAAAATAAATAAGATAATATATACATTTAATCTTTTCGAAAGTAAAAATTCATGCGACAAAATGAACCAACCACTTCTACATAACATTTTTCTATATTAAAATATTTATGAAAATCTACAGGAACTAGCATCAACAGGAAAATTGAAGTTTACTGATGAAGTAGAAACTGTCAAACAAGAAGCTGAAAAATTACACTCACAGGAAGTTGATATTATCGTCGTTTTATCGCATTGTGGACTTGATATTGATTTGTGAGTGTTTTTTTTAATAGATACATGTAATAATGTTTGTAATAAAACAAATATTTAGTGACGCTTTCGTAACGTAAACACGATGATTAAGACTTCAATCAAGATATTTGTCGATTATCTACTTTTTTTGGAAAACGTATAAGAATTTGAACTTGGCGGGAATTAAGCTCGTGATTCTTAGAAACCTAGTCAAATTGCTCGTATACCACTTTCATCGAGCTTATCAAGCTTAGTCGAAATTCTTATACGCTTTTTAATTATGTTGCTAGAATATCTCAATATGGAGATTTTCAATTACCCAATGAAATTTTAGAAGTACTAATTGAACTGGATCAGTAATTGTTTCAAAGATTCAATAAAAAAGATTAGCTTCACGCTGTATCCCGCACACAGCAGGGTAAGCAGAAGGATTCTAATGTTCGAACCCATAACCAGTCGTGTAGCGTTACACTTTGTGCCCCTACGCCACGACTAGCCTCAAAAGTTTAAATACCAATAATTTTAATGTTACGTATGGATTAAAATAAGTTAGTTTTGTTATAATAATTACATTTTTAGGGAAATCGCAAAAAATGCTGGTCCGCATATAGACATCATCGTGGGAGGTCACAGCCACTCACTATTAATCAATGATGACCCTCCAGAAGGTGTACCTTTTGGATCCAGAGGCCCATATCCGACTGTAGTAGAACAACAAGATCGTTCTGTGAGTAATACTGCAGTGCCGAATGTATATTCTAATAAGTTTGTACTGTTTTAAAAGAATGAAAGCACGATTGTTTCTCGCAATTTTTATTTTTAAAATCATATTTAAAAAATAAAAATAGCTTAAATGTTTGTATCATTTCGAAATAATCTGAAATAGGCTGGATTAAATGACAAATAGCATTTACATGTGGAAAGTAGTATGAATTCTTGAAATATTTCTTAGAATTTTGTGAATGTATTTTCATCATTTAAATTGACGTTACATGGAGTAAAAGCAAGCATGTAGTATCTACTTGAAAAATCGCAAATTATTTTACTTTTAGGGCTCTTGAAGAAGGGGCTCTGTTCACTCTTCTTCTATATAAATGTATATAAAATAAATTCTTGCTTGTACTTTGCAAATCTGTTAAACGTTTGCGGCTTCGATTAACTAAAATGACTCCGAGTTTCTCTATATTTTCATTCTTCTTCTCCGCCATATACCTAATACTGGTAGTGTTACACCCAGCACTGAAATAACCAGGAAGCGAAAGACTAGTGTATCGTTATGGACTCACATTATATTTAAAAAAAAACACATAAAATATTCATTAATAAGCGCAACGCACAGTACAGGTTTTTGTAGCACAATTTTCTTTGCCTTATTCTTTTTGTACAGATAAGAGAAATCGTATTGGCTAAATATAAAATAATATCATAATCAATCATCAAAAAATGTTAGTACATTGTTATAATATGATATTTTAAATACTCTTTTAGGTACTCATAGTTCAAGCTGCAGCTCACACGGCATTTTTAGGAGAAATAAAATTGTATTTCAATGATCAAGGTAACCTTGTGAATTGGACGGGCGACACACACTTTGTTGGAAACAACGTAGAACAAGGTAATTTTAATGTTTTTGATTATATAGAAATATTTTTTTTTTTAGTTTTACGCTGTATCCTCATAACAGAGCAAAGGGAATCTGGGAACGTAGTGTTATGACCCTCCGTTCCTCTTAAGACCGTTCTCGATTCTCACTTCACGAGGCATTGTATGTCAAGTGTTCTTTCATACTATAAAATATATTTAATAAGTTACGACAGATAGCTCTAATTATTTTATTTCAAATTTCAGCACCAGATGTCCTAGAGAAAATTAATCAATATTTGCCAATTATAAGCGAAAGAGCCAACGAGTTAGTTGGTGTCTCCAAAGTGTTCTTGTCATCGAACTGTGCTTGCGACGAGTGTAACCTGGGAAGCTTTATTTGTGACGCCTTTATTGATTCTGTGAGTTTAAATTCAGCTTCTCGCTGTATCCCGCACAGCAGGGTAGACAGACGGAACTTAGTGTTAAGACACTCCGTTCCTCATTTCCCAAGTGATTCCTCGAGTGGGGATCGAACCCACAACCAGGCGATTTTGCAGCACAATTTGTGCTCCTGCTCCACGACTTGCATAAAATACAGAAAATTTGCTTTAAATTATGATATGTATATCAGGCCAAGTCGGTTGCCAGTCGTAGCGCGGGGGCTCAAGCATGTGACTGTAATAGTTTGTGGGCAAAGCATGTAAGAATGTCGACATAGCTTGATGAAAACGTATGTATTGGCGGTCAGATCGCCTGGGCGATTTCCAAGAGGCGTGGGTTCAAACTCCGCAACGTATAATTTTGAGGGCGAATTTTATATAAATATAATTTATATTATATTTTTTTTATAAAATTCGTTCACAGACCGTCGACAGGGCCGGGAGCGGCCAATGGGGGTACGCTCATCTATGTGTCATAAATCAAGGCGGTATCAGATCGAATATCGCATCAGGAAGTAAGATATATATTTTTTAATTTCATAATTTATATATAAAGGATGAAAAAATATATCTTTTTTTATTATTATTAAAATTTATATTATAAATTTACATTTTACTTTCTTTACTATATCACGTAGGTACGCAGGACAACTTAAATTAGGATTAAATTTTCCATAGAATTTTTATATGATTCTACCCAACAACGGGTTTTATATAAATAAACTGGGGAAAAACCTGTTTTATAAATCTGAGTAAGATTCGAATTCATGTCTAGACATCAATAACTTTTATAAAAAAAACCGTCGTGACTCAGTGGCTCAAAACGTATGATTGTTTTCGGGTTTGGGGTTCCAGTCTCATTCAAGGGTAAGATTTACTTGTATCTTAATTACCCTTCTCGCAAAAACAAGGCGGCAATGTGGAATTCCGCTCTACAATACACAGTGAAAATGGAGTAAAAATTGGAAAATTGAATGTGTTCCCTCCTATATAACTGTACATAGCAGGGAAGTCTTCTCTGTATAATATGTTAAGTAAAAAAGAAAAAAATAATAAAAAACTTATTTTTAGATGTCACCTTCGAGGAACTTCTCTTATCCACTCCTTTTGAAAATAGAGTAGAAGTTTTCGATTTACAAGGGCAATACATAAAAGATATGTTGGAATACGCCGTGGCCAACGAACCGTGGCCTGGCGCGAGAATGGTTCAAGTTGCAGGTAAGCATGCATATTTTTTATATTAGTTAATTAACGAAGTTGGGAGGACGGTTATAGGTTTGATTTCTACTCGATGAAATGAATTACTTCCATTGCCTTGCTTAATTAACAAGACAAAGGTACAGTGTTGAATTCCACCACTAAGTTTCTAAGCTTCGGCTAAAAATGGAGAGCCGAGTGTCTTAACTCTAGGTCCCTTCTGCCTACTCTACTATAAGCGAGGTTCAGCGTGAAACTAAAAAAATGCTACTTTGTTCGTTGAACTTAAATACGCTAAATATTATTTTATAGTATGGTATATATGTATGTATATATATTATTTTCTTGATGTAGAACTAAATCGAAGAAAAAAATATTTAAAATATTAAATGGAAAAAAATACATGAACCTTTCGTATAAAAAATCTTAATACTAATATCATATAACCAAGTTATGCGTTTTTCGTCATAGGTTCAAATCCCAATGGCTATTTTGTTTAAATAATCTGAAATGATGATGAGCTTTGAATGGAAAATAAATCTTTACTTATCTGAAGAACAACGTTTGCTATTTTCTATTCAGAAGATATTTCATTTTAATTAAACGGAAAGTGGAGAAATGGATCACTCTGCATATAAATATAAAAATTGGGTTCATACTCGTATATATATATATATATATATATATATATATATATATATATATATTTAAATTGTAGGTTGTCGTTTGGTTGGTTCCATATCAGACTCCAAACGCTTGAAAAAATATAATTTATTTCATAATTAGTAAAAAATTTAAGACGCATAAAGAACTACCAGAGAACTCCTATATGTATGACATTTTTCATCTATTTTGTCATTAACATAATCGCGGTACCTACACGAGTATTTTTTTTTGACAGACTCGGAAAACGGAGAAAGAATTAATTTAAGTAATATTTCTAAATACTTATTTATATACAATAAAACCTATACATACCGTTAGAGATTTTTACCCACTAAGTTATATTTGCTTGTAAACAAATTATTTCTCGCACAGGGTTGCGGGCAATATTCGACGGCACTCAACCCGTCGGCAACCGAGTTACCAACGCATCTATACGTTGTATCGAATGTGACATACCCAGATACGAGAGCTTAGATCTTAATAAAATTTACAAAATTGTATCGCAAACTTTCATCGGTGAAGGTGGCGACGGTTTTACGGTGAGTTTGCAAGGCTAATGCTGGCTGGCTGATCTGGCTGTAAACACGACGATTGTGGGTTTGATTTTCAATTGGGAGCATGAGTAAATTCGTTTTATCTAGTAACAAGACTAAGAGCGGCGTTGAGCTCCACCACCCAGTACGCAATGTCTCGAGAATAAGTAATTTAAGTTCCTACTCGCAGGCTTGCAGTGATGCATTACTTATTTTATATTATGCATGATATTGTTAAATAATAATGAATCCTTAATGTATTGCATTTTAATAATAATTGGCTTTTGCATATGCTTCATTTTTAATGCATGAATCTTCTTACAAATTATATCTATCTACAAATTCGTCTCTAAAATTCCAGCGCATGGCTTATTCGGTTTTAAACAAAGAAAAGAAAGGAAATAATCCATAATTATTAATATATCTAATAAAATGTACGCACCATAAGCTTCTAAAAATATTGTTGTTTAATGATTTATTATACAAACAAAAAAATTATACTGTGCAAGGCACGGCGTTCTGCTCCACCACTCAATGCGCTATACTAATTCAAAAAAATCGGTGACAATTTTGAATTATGGTGGCTGACACTTGGTTCCCTCTGATTACCCTTCCGTGAATGAAAAAGCGTGAAGCTGTTTTTTTTTCAAGTCATTTATACAAAACTGGATAAACAAAATTATAAGATTTTTAATCACAAATTCTAACCCTTTCTTCTCCAATCTTGTTTTGTTAAAGTAAAACTAATCAAAAATAATGGGATAAGGTTTCTTTATAAATAAACTGACCAAGATAACTGGATTCTAAACTCCTAAATAGAAATCAATTGATTTCTGTAATAAGATATTCTCTGTCTTATTAGCTTAACCAGTGCAGTATCTAACGTTTTCTTATTCTATGTTATTTACCGTTACTGTTAAAGACATTTCATGTTGATCGGTTTTTATACTTTTATGTAATCAGTAATTTCTCTGAACAGGTATAGAATCCACAACCATATTTTATATACAAAGTTAGTTATTAGAGAGTAGGCCGAGAGAATCTAGTATTAAGAATGGTCTGCGTGTTTAGTGGCGGAATTTAACACCGGGCTTTGCCTTAGTGTTATGTATATATAAATAAATAATAGATCATTCGTGCAAATAGGGATAAAACTCACAATCGTCGTGTTACAGTCACACCCTTGTGTCCCTGCGCCACGACGGCCTTTATATATCAATCGATTTTAATTCTTTAATCGAAATTCCTAGTCATGTTTCTACTAAAATCAACAATCTCTAAGGAAAACCTAATGTATAAATAACACACTGCTATTGTACCAGCTTGTATTGATCACCTTTTCATATTGGCACAGAGCACAAGTAGCTGTGGATTCAACTCCCACTAGAGGAAATTAAATATTTAATATTCCATTTCTTCTCTTTGGCGTTGAGGCAAAGCATGGCGTTCGAGCTCCACCACTCAACACGCATTGCCTTCAGAATTCGGTAGAAAGTAGAGAACGGAATGAATATCTTACAACACTACACTAGACTGCTACACGCGGGATACAAATAAATACTTATAGTAAGATACAATTATTATAATAAGACTAAAAGAATAATATTATGATCGAAGTATTCCAACGAGCTGTGCTGTTAGCATAATGTTGTATCTGTAATTTAATCGATATTACTTGAATGTTGAGTCGTCAAAATGAAAATAGGGTAAAAGATGTTTTTCTTATCTATGAACTGAGTATTGTTAGCTTAAACCTATTTGTATTGTATTATTTATACATTTAACTGCAACGGAAGGGTTATGTTTTTGGCGCGTATCTCTTATGTATTTGTTAATCCCAATGAAATATTGGATCTGTATATTTCCTCTTTGTTTCGTGTAATGGGGATTTGTTTTAATCATTTTAACGTTAACAAAGCTATTATGACGTATTGAGACAGCGTTTGAGAGTAAGCCTGATGATAATTGTAGATTCGATTTCCGTTTGAGGGAACTAATACTTTTCTCTACTATGGCAAGATAATGAGCGGTGTTAAGTT
Organism: Heliconius burneyi; assembly: GCA_018247715.1. Classification (NCBI taxonomy): domain Eukaryota; kingdom Metazoa; phylum Arthropoda; class Insecta; order Lepidoptera; family Nymphalidae; genus Heliconius; species Heliconius burneyi. Next base: position 11,717 of record DWGR01000096.1, read on the forward strand.
CACTACACAATATACAATTTATTGATTTCTGAGGGAAAGCGTTTCCAGGATCGTTTATCCTTCTGGATAAACGATCAAAGCTTTTATTGTTCTTATTACAAGTGACAAAACCGAAAACATATTTTTATGATTTTTGTTATAAATCTTAATATAATCTTCAGCCATTTCAATATTCAACGAGGATAAAGTATAATATAGTAATTAACTTCACGAAAATCAACAAATGCGTAAACCTTATTTGCTGTTTGATATAAAATAATTTCTGTCGTAGAGATTTTTTTTATTTTTTTTTAATGTATAACTTTGTAAAGCTTATTTTAGTTCTATTTATAATATAAGTGAATATTGCCTTAATAAACCATCTGAATGACATTCTCTCACTTCGCCAAATGTTTGCCAAATTGCCGATTTTAGTCATACAAGTTTCATATAACTTCTCTTACAATCTAAGTAATAACCTCTTTTAAAGTTTACATTAAAATTTAACGTAAAGTTTTGAAATATATTTGATTGAATTATATATTTTTTGGTTCACGCGTTATCCTGCGTATAAGCAGTGTGAGGAAAGAGAACCTGGAAACTTGACGTTAAAACACTCCCTTCCCATTAACACACTTCCGTTACCAACTTTCCGCCGAATTCTAGAGGCAGTGTGGGTCGTGTGGCGTAACTCAACGCCGCGCTCGTTACCAGTGCGTAAAATATTAAATATTTTACCTCCTCGAGTGAAATTTCGTAACCGAAGTTGTTCAAAATATGATATACAAACATAGTTTTGAGTGTAAAATTTTATAGCACATAGACGGCGTTGAGTTCCGTCATCCAACTCATAAAGATTCCAAAATCCGGAAATCGGGAAACGAAGTGTTTTAACACTAGAATTTTATAACATTAGTATGGAATTAGATAATTCATATTTGTACTGAAATTATATTTATTTTCAAACCTACAAGCCAAACCGGGTAACATAACTAGTTTCATAACCTAGCAATATGTACACAATTCCAGGTCTCAGAGTGGCATTCGATGGTTCACAGCCATTAGGCAGCCGCGTAGTCAATGTTAGAGTACGGTGTATAGAATGCGATGTGCCTAGATACTTGCCGTTGGATCTTAATAGATATTACAAAGTGGTATCTCAGGATTTTATTGGAAACGGTGGTGGTGGCTATACTGTGAGTTGTGGTCAATTTTTAAGGTTTTAAAATATGGAAATTATTATTTTTTTAATGTTTGTTTGTTATGCTTATATGGTGAAGAGGAAATAAATTGATTTTATGTCTGTACATATGTATAGAGAATAATTTAAAAAATTATTCATCTGATCTGAGATAAAAAAATAGAATCATTAGTTCATGAGATTAGCCAAACAAACATACCTATAATACCTATATCCAACTATGATATACAAGTGCTATATTTACTACACTCGTATTGTATTTCATTTAATGCGCATTGTGTAAAATCACTTAACCACCTCATTACTCTTTCAATAAAATACACCGAATAATGTAAGCTGTAAATCTAGTAAATGACTAAATTCAATAGTCTGCGCGTGTAGGGTTGCGGTCGGCGGACGTTATTTCAATACGGAATACTACAGTAATGGGGTTAAAGAGGAACCAATCCTGAACCAAAATTACCCTCAAATATAACGTTACGTGTACGTGCTGCATGATTCGTGATTTTTACGGATTGTCTTTATAAACGATTTGCTATTCTAGTAAGAGCCAGTATTAAGACACTGTTCGCCCCATTCTGCTCAATTTTTGAGATACTGCTTGTTATGTAGTAGAATTTACCTTCATAGAGTACAGAATTTACGCTGTTGTGATGATATGTAAAATCTATTTATTAGCAATAATGAGGAAAAAAAGTGATGAACGCAGTTGGGTAACAGTCGGGCTTGGCAATTTTCTTTAAGAATTCTAAGGTTTAAAAAAATCCAAAAAGCCTAAATATCCACTGAACCTAGACCACCTTCGATCCGTAGATCGAGTTTTGCAATTTTATTATTTACAATTAGAAATTTCTTTTTTTACCTCATTAAACTTCATCTTTTAAGAAAAAATATTTATCTCTATTTCGTTTTTTAATAATTTACGAAAGAGTCACAATAAGAATATATCAAAATTTCCCTAAAAAATTATGGCCAACCTGCTCAAGTTATCCTGGGTAGACGTTAACGGGTATTCGGTAGAATTTAATGAACCGATGTATAGAAACAATCTGTGGACTCTACATTTCGGTAACAATTTATGTTTTATTCAAGAGACGTTGAATAAACGCTACATGTGTTTGGTCCCTTCGTATAATTGATATATAGGTTTCAAATGTTTTTTTTTCATATTCACAACTATTTCATAAAATTACAATAAAGCTTAGAAAACATAGGGTCAACAACAATCAGTTCTTTACTTTTTGCGCACTTTCAAGCGTACTTTTTTAATCTCTTTTTGTTGTTTATTCTATTACGTTTTGATTAGATTTTCTGTTTCCTCTCCTAATTTAAGATATTGAGTGAATTGACGTAACTGAACGCTGCCTTTTGTCTTGTCAAAGCGTGGAAGTGAAAAAAAATTGCGGCGAGTGGAATTATACCAATCGGATCGCTTAATCAGATTGAAAATTAAAACCTACCCTATTTTATAATTGTATTAAATCTTTAGAATAAACATTTCTTTACATTGAAAATATTTAAAAAAAATAGCCAGAATGTTTAAGGATAACTAACAGAATACATTTCCAGCATTTTTGGAATTTTTGTCTGTTTGTCTGTTTATGTGAACACGTATCGCGTAAAAAATAAACAAAAAATTTAAGCAAATTTTATACAAGAAAATTGCAAATAACTCAAAGAAGGCTTAAGTTTTTATTTAATTGTAATCGCTTTACTCTATCAAAAAACTTAACGTTTTGAAAGTTTTCAAGAAGTTTATATTTGAGATAGAATGACTGTTAGGCGGTACCAAGGTCACCGGGTCAGCTAGTATAACATATAATCACAAATGTATTCTTTGATACTGCGCAGCTTAATATTTCGTGATTATTGTAAAACAAAAATAGTACGTACGCTCTTTAAATAATATGATTACATAAATACTACGTTTGAACTGCATTAAAAGGCGAAGGGGTACATGAGAGTAATCGATTCCCTAAGCAGAAATCGAACCCACAATCACCGCGCTTGTAGTCAGGTTTATACTATAAAAATATATATTTACAATTTTTTATATAGCGATAATAAAATACATTTTTTACAGATGATATCAGAAAATCGTCGAAATGTTGAAGTAGTTGGTGTTGACTACGATGTGATAATGCAATATATGAGACGCCAGTCTCCAGTCATAAAAGATTTGGATGGAAGAATCCAGATAAGTAATCCTTGTATGTCAAACTAAGGTACAGAAAATAAAGTGGGGTGAAATAAACTATTCAATTATATATGTATAAAAAATATATATACAAGATATATAAAAAATATATATCTAATGTATAAATGAACATTTTATTATGAAATTAAATATACATAATTATGTGAAATATAAGAATAGTGTTTTTATTTAGACTGTAGTTTATATTTTCTTTTTTTAACCTCATACTAAAAAGAAGCAGCAGCACTCTTAGTGTTAACACAATCCGTTCATGAAGACGTTCCACGTTGTATAACGGAACTCTACGACGATGCGCAACGAATATTGAATGATAGATAACGAATATTAAATGTCCATCAATATAAAAAATAAAGAGAAATGACAATAATAAATAGCATTAAAAACAAGAGGTTGTGTTTCTTCTGTTCGTCCTTGTGACGATTGCCTGAAGGATGAGTCTATCTATATCTATCTATCTACACACGAAGTACACAAACAAAAAAACTTGACTAGAGGCAGCTATGCCAATTGATATAGAAATTATATAAAACTATTAAATATTCATTCAGTGAATGAAATTGTATTATGAGTGCAATAGGAATGAATGAATTAGACGCTCCATTAGGTTACACTGTAAACCTATTTGGACTGGTGCCACATGCATTATCTCTCAAGCGTAGTACATGCAATTGTATAAGTACATACAGATTATGTAGGTATTTAATTAATGTACATATAATACTTACGGCGTTGAGTTTCGCCACTGCACAACACGCAAATCCTCCAGAATTCGGCGGAAAATGAGGAACAGAGTGTCTTAACACTGGGTTCTCTCTGCTTACTCTCTTGTACGTGGAATACAGCGTGAAGCTGCTAGTATATAATATATGCCGGATATACCATGATGCTACATAATTTGTTACTTTTTTAAATATATTTCTCCATAAAAAAAAACAAAACGACCAAAGAAGAATAACATTTTTCTATTTTGAAACGTTGAACCGGTCACGCTGCAATACCACACAAAAAAATCTCCTAACACGGAATACGCGGACAATTTATAAATAAATGAAACTGTCAATACAGCTTTATAGTGAATATAACGCTTACTTGAAAACTATTCTAGCAATTTGTACCGATTTCCAATCAAAATCAAAGTCCATTGTTTGGTCAGCGGCGACCGCGCTTACATAACATTAGCGGCCGGAAAACGATTTACTTCAATTTAAATATCATGGTTTCATTTTATTTATCGCTTACTGATTTTTTTTTATTATTTCAGAAAAAAAAATCAGCTTCACGCTGTATCCCGGACACAGCAGGGCAGGCAGAGAGAACCTAATGTACAACACTCCGTTCCCCAATTTCTGCTCTATTCTGGAGGCATTGCGTGTTGAATGGCAGAACTCAACGCCGCAGTTGCACACTTCGTTCCCCAATTTCTGTCGAATTTTGGAAAAAAGCATTTCAAAAATGAAAAGCCTCTAATATAATGTATGAATCAGTTGAGATTGAAAAATAAGTTACAATCTGAGTCTGAGTCTAAATGAGTCTGTTCCGATACAAATAGTTAATATTTTGCTTACTATCGGTTCTATTTTAAATCTTAAGTAAGTATTACAATGTAATTTAACAAAGTTTATTACAATCAAGTGTGAGTCGAATTGACCACATGTTATATTATTAGGAGTATCTAGATTATGTATCTAGATACAGGTTAAACGGCCTCTTTAAAATGCTCATTAACGACCTAACCACATACACAATTATTCTTCTAGTGGCACCTCCGAAGTTCATTTCAGAAATGAATTGATAAATATTAATTCAAGATAGGCTGTAATCTATGTAGTTATCTCTTCTTAGAACGTTACGAGGTAGTGAGATGGAAGGGAACTGGAAATATAAAAATAGCTTAATATTTAAGCACAAAAAAGAACGAATGTATATAGTTACGAAAAAGAAGAAGAGGAACCGGCCAGCCCTGCAGTTTGCACGATTTAATTTATAATAAAAAGAATGAAATAGACAAAAGATAATTTAAAGTATCTCTTTCGCGAAATGGTTAAGATATAATTTGCACACCCATCAACGTTTAGCCGAAGCGGAGTCGCCGTTTTTGTTTATAACTTTCATTACATTTGGTGATTATTATAATATCACATATCATAATTCAGTAACGCTACTATACTGAATATAAAAAAAACCAGCTTCACGCTGTATCCCGCCCAAAGCAGGATAGGCAGAGGGAACCTAATGTTAAGACACTCCGTTCCCCCCTTTCTGTCGAATTCTAGAGGCCTTGCGTGTTGAGTGGCAGAACTCAACGCCGCGCTTTTCCTCGACACCATAGCAAAAGGGTGGAAACATAAATGTAAATAAAATTTTCACTTCCTCGAGTGAAATATAATAGTGTTACTGAATTAAGATATGTGATGATATAATAACCGGAAGTTGTTGTATTTGTAATGTATTTATTAATATTACATTGTTATACATTACTCACCCGAAAACACAAATTTCCAATTTGACTAGGAAATGTCAATTAAATCGTTCACCAAGTTGATTGTAGTTATGTAAAATAGACCAGTCTCGAAATTGGTAATTAAGTACTAGAGTAATCAAATTACAACATCGTAATGTATGTATTGCCTTTTGAATTAATTTACGTACATAATGTTAAGGTAATCCATTCTCCTTTGTATCTCTTAAAGACAGATAGTGGAACTTAACGCTACCAAGTGTAAAATGACCTTCACAGATGTTGTCCCACTACGATACGGTGGCTACAATATGGACATGTATGTGGCTGCAGTATATATGATACAGTTAAAAAGAAGTAGCTCTCACATTTTCCCATATGGCAAGGAGGCAGAGGGAGCCTAGAGTGAAAACAACTTTAGAGCATTATCGCGTTTTGTTTATCATAGAAGAAGAAATAAATATAATTGTAATATCATTCAAAACGCGGCGCCGTAAGGTCTACCATTTAAAACGCAATGCCTCCAGAACTCGGTGGAAAGATGTTGGAACTAAGTGTCTTAACACTAGGTTACCCATTTCTCTCTGCTGTAAGCGCGATGCAGAGTGAAGGTAAAAACTAACAAATATAATTCATTCCCCGAGTAGAGAACAAACATACAACCGTCATTATATTCGTACAGTTTATCGCGGGTCCATACTTGTTAGATGGCTTTCGATATATTATATATATTACAGTTTGGTTAAAGTAAGAAAATTTCAGCTAATAACTTCCAAGTCCACGAATGAAACTTAATTATGTCTTTCAAATTCGGATGAGATCTAATTAGAGCTGGGCAGAGCTGAGTTGAATTCTAATTTGCTAAATCAAATAGTGCTCGTAGTGAAGACAGGCTAAACGTAACGAATCTATTTATTACTTATTAATTTATTGTGGTGTTTAGTTACGCCACTCAACACACAATATCTCAAATAATCAATTAACAAAAAATAAAATTAGTTTAATGAGAAATATTAAGATATCGTAGCGCAGCTTCTGAATGTAAGCGCGACAATTATTGGTTTTACATTCACTTGCTTGCTCAAATTTTGTTTTTGAATTCGGCAGAAAGTGGGGAACTTAGTGTCTTAACACTAGGTTCCCTCTGCCTACCCTGCTGTGTGCGACATACAGCTTCACTCTGTATCCCGCAATTAAATCAGTATTTAATTTAATTTGAATTTAATCAAAATCATTGCTGAATTGACCCTAAACGTTATGGGTTTGTTGATTTCCTCTTATCAGTGCGGTCATATTAATGGTAGTTTGTTGTCTAGTTGTAATCGTAACTTGTGGGCTTCTAGTGCCACTTAGTGATACAATCTTAGAGATGTACACACATTGAAGTGTTTCTATCGATGAAATATTTGTTTTGTATAAAAAGGAAATTTGTAGTTGTTGAAATGGATTTTTAATTATTATTATTTATAAGATGCCACCAGTAAACATAAATCTCTAACTAAGGTAGAAAGCAGAGAACGAAGTATTCTGAAATGTACAACAACATGTAATTTATGATATTTTTGTTTTGACAGAATATTACCTATAAATATAATTTTTACTAATGATATATATATATATATATATATATATATATATATATTCTATTTATATTTTTTTTCTGTCAACATAATTATATGAAAATAAAACCTAATTTAGTATATCTCAATTTGGTCAAAAAGGGTGGAGCATAAGATGTCCCTAAAGAAATTAAAATATCCTAGTTATATCCTATGCCCTAAGGTTGCCTGGAAGAGATCGCTGTTTTAGCGATAAGGTCGCCTCTTGTACATTTTGTGTTTTGTTTATAGCTCTACTTTATTTATATATCTTTAATGGGTGTACAATAAAGAGTATTATTATTAGTAGTAGTATTAACATAACATAAATAAATGATATACAATTATAACTACTATAAACATTACTCGAGTGAGCTGGATACATCACTAGTACTACTACTGGTCAAAGCGTATTACATCACTATACATGTATTCTCATCACATTTCAGCAATATCACTGGTATGAACTGTAATGGAGTCATTAGCGATAGCAATAGTTCGGTAATTTTATTGTCATTGATCACTGAACCTACGAGATATATATGTACTTCTATACTAATAATATATTGAAGTTTGTTTTGAATTAATTTAAAAAACTACAGTAACTTGAGCATTACACACTAGCTAAGCTTGAGTTAGTAGTTATTATATATAAATATTTTTATTTATATGTTTTCCTACTTTAAGCTCTTTTTCCCTGTCTTATAAAATAATTCGATTTTTACTCGAAGAAATAAAATATTTAGAATTTTAAATATTTAACGAGGCAACGAGGTGCGGTGGTGAGTTCCGCCACTGAACACGTAATGCCAGAATTCAACGGAAAATAGAGAACGAAAGTATCTTTATGGGAGCGGAGTGCCTTCTCTCTGCCTCTCAATGCCTCTAGGTTTCTAGGCTCACACTGGCTATGTGCGGATACAGAGTAAAGCTGGAAAAAAAAAATATTTAGTAACATATATCATTAGTAATACTTAAAACAAACGTGTCCAAACATAAGTTGATACTAGAAGATTTCATTGTTAAAACGGGTTTGCATTTCAAAGCATTACAAAGTAATAGGTTGCCCTCGGTACACCGTTGTGTGTATTATGTATGCAAGCTCCACACGGTGAGGCCAATCTTATAATTATTTTTTATTATAATAATTTTATATCCTATTTTTATAATTTCACTTAACTGAACGATTCATAAATCCCGTCTCAGGGAGCTCTAGAAGGGTTGAAAATTATTAATATAAAATATTAGGAATAGAACAATAATATATGAAAGCATTATTATGCTGTTTGCTAAGGACTTACGTAGAGAAAAGGTTTAAAGGCCTGTAACAGTACAGTCCGTTTGTACCAGAGCGACAAAATTAAGATATTAATAAACAAATATATTCTCGTGACTGGGAATCAAACCAACAACCGTCACGTTTGCACACGCTTGTGCTCCTGCGCCACTACGGCCCTTAACAACATTGGTTTTATTAATATTTAGGTAAATATAATACAAGAAAAATAGACTTATTAAAATTTACTTTGGAAAAGCATGAACATTGAAAGCTGGCCATCAACAATGTTTATAATAAACATAACAAGAATAACTCGTAAAGTCAACAGTCCTAAATACACGGCGTAAGGTTCACCCGAATGTAGGGTGACTATAATTGAGAACTATTAATTATATAAGAGAACATATCAAAATAAAATGTATTATAGTTAATTACTTAAAATAAGTCGTGGCGTTTGTTGGGCTGTCAGCACGAGGTTGCGGGTTCGGTGTGTCCATAAAAGCGTTTTAAAGAAAAAAAAATTACAGAGGTAAAGTTTCTATTTTTTTTTAAATTGTTTTGTTTTGTGTTTTATAAAGTTTTTTAAAATGAAATCTTAACATTTTTACAGTAATTTTTATTTTATTGTATAGAATATTTTATATGTAGATGGAAAATTAAGCGAGAGACAACTGTATATCGCAAAATTTATGTATGAGTTGAAGTACAATTTATATGTTTTAATTTTGTTTTCCTACGAAATATTTATAAATTATTGAATATTTTCTTTTTTTTACTGAAAGTTTTCACTTAATGCCTAATTTGTAATTGAGAAATTTTTGTATTTTCTTCGTTTTCTATGCAAAGAATTATCATTTTTATGAATACATACGTTTTTAACATAAATTTATTTCTATAATTTAATTACAAGTACATAGTTACTCTAGCCAAGTGCCTTTTATATACGAAGTTAATTTTAAAGTGAAATACAAATATTTTTGAGACTAAATCTCCTTCATTGAATCAAATTAATCAACAATGTATTTAATCTGAGACCGGGACTTCATCTTAAATTAAGATACTCTCAGTTACTTGAGGTTTCCAATATCTTTTCATAGCGTAGTGAATGAGAGTGGCTATTCATTAACAGAGGGAACTTGAGTAGGTTCCCTCCGCTATTTAAAAATTAAATTATTGAGTGTGGATCGAATTTGAAAACATCGCGTTGATAATCAGATTCTACACTACAGTGAACAACTGGTCCATGAGAGAGATGTAAAAAAGAAATTTATTTACTTAATGGATTTTCTTGGTTTTCTTTGCTTATAGGTATTTATATAAGTTATTTTAACAGCATTATATTAGTATTACTGCAAAAATATTTATGTACGTGGCGCAGTGTGGATTCAATTCCCACTTGCAATAAATTATTAATTTTTCCCGCCCTGATAGACAAAATACGACGTATGATTGTACTACACACACCATATCCCGAATTCAAGAGCACGGTGGTGAGCATAGTGGTGAGCAGAGTGTTCTCACTAGTTTCTCTCTGCTTATCCTACGTGTTACAGCTAAATAAGAAAGGTGATATAATTAGTGTTAGCTGGTGTAGGATGTTTTGTAATATAATATTCAGTACATTAAAACGCAAATCTAATGTATTCTAATCACAGTATGTCTCAATTAATTATAAAATAATGTGCAATTCGGTGATCATTTTCATTACTGAAAATTATAATAATTTTGACATTAATGTGGTGAGATAGGACGTGGCTTATGCGCATGGTAGGTTTGATTACTAGGCAGTATAGAAATAATACTTTTAGTTCAGTAGTCTAGTAAGGTCGGACGTTGAGCTCCATCACTCTACGCACAATATCTCTAAATTGGATATAGTGTAAGTAAGTGAAAGTATATGCACGAAGTATATAAAATTTTAAAAGTAATTAATTGAATATATTCAAGTCCAATAAGACACATTTTTTTTACTTTCGCTTTTCTCATATATAAGAGAGAACCAGAGAAAATCTGTTTTTAAAACATTCTGTTTTCCACTTTTCATCCAATTTTCGAGACATTGCGTTTTGAATTGCGGAACAGAACACCACGCTTAAATTGCCACTGGTTTATCTATATTTACTATAATAAAGCACACAACGTAAAATCTATATTCGAAGAAGATTGTATCGTATATGATAGCTTATAGAATATCTGAAAAATACATGCCTTTCATATGAAAACTGATATATCGATAGGAACTCTTTATTTCGTCGAAGTATTAAACGAAGACAGCAGATGAAGATACATTATTTTTAATTCAACTACCGCTAATATAATACTACAAGTTTTAGTATCAACAATATATAAACTACAATCTTAATGTCATCCTTAAAAAATAATATTTTTGTGAAGACTTAGTTATCTTTTGAAAAACTTCACAGCTTATTTTTTTTAATAATAAGATAAATAGATAAAAAAGAAAAGAAATAAAAGAGTTACTTGTCAAAATTATTTAGTATTAGTGTTATAAAACAGCAACATTTAAACACCAAACTCATATTTATATATTCAAGACCAACTTAGCGTTATGGAATAGCGGACTATAACCGCAACGGTCGAGGATTCGATGCCCAATCGGAGGAATGAATTATATTTTTCTCATCACTCTTGATATATTATATCTCAAAAATTAGGGGGAAAATGGGGAATACTGCGCGCAAACCAGTGTAAAAATAAAAATGAAACAACTATATAGATGTTTATTTATTTCACTTTTTTCATAATAAAATAAGGAAAACCGGGATATTAAACAAACATCCAAATAAAAAATAGTACACCACCCCATTGTTTTCGATTAGAGACGCTCTTTGAAGGCGTTGATTGAATTTGTTCCTGTTGTTGTATGTCATGGTGTTCTTTTATAAATTACACAAATGATTGACATGAGTAAATTTACATTGCTTCGATTGAACAATGTTAGCATAATTTGTTTGTGCTTATCAAAGACACAACGATGCGATTTTAAGCGGGACAGTTGTGGGTTCGATTTCCACTTGGTATAAGATGGTTTGAGAGATTATTTTCTCGAACCGATTCATAGCCACAATTATTGTAAGCCGGGCCACTCTACGTTTCAAGATAACTCTGTTTACTGACATAATCTTGTAATCATTATAAGAAGACGCAAATAATTAAAAAGGCAAAAATAAAGAAATAAAAAAATTGAAAAAAAATAATATAAAGAAATAAAAAAATTAAGAAAAGGAAGTAACCTAATAACCTGATGTGAAAATACTCCGTTCTTGACTTTCTGCACTAATTCCAGTCGTTATATCTTAAATTTGCGTAACTGAATGCTGCGTTACGTCTTGCAAGACCCTATGGAGGATGTATTATGTCAGGCGCTGTCATCATAATCAATTTCACGCTGTATCCCGCACACAATAAGGTAATTACGAGTTGAGTGGCGCAACTCAATGCTGCGTTCCACCTCGATACCAGAGCAAAGAAATAATAATATAAATAAATATTCCAACTCCTCGAGTGGTGATTGAACCCTCAACCCGTCGCGTGTCGCACTGCTGCCCCTGCGCCACGACTGGCCTCATCATAATTATAATACAAAATAATAATAATATTATACAGCTATAATTACTTTACAAGCTCACCTGAGTAGATTGGGGTCCCGTACATTAACACATTGTCCAGAGTGTTAGCATGTCAGGAGAAAAGTATAAGATAGTACTAAATAACCACAATTTATTGTTCCATTTTCACATTTTACACGATTCGTACACTTTACACTGTTTCTTTATGACACTATACACTTATGCATGATTTTTACCATTACTAGAGGCGCCATTTGTGATGTGACTCAATCCATCAAAAATGACACTTTTTATAGCCGTACCCTCACCTTTTATAAATAATTATGTGGGTATTATTATTTTATTTTCTGTAAAATACTGTCTGTCACACTGACAATTGTCTTACGAGAGATACGTGATAACAGAGTACGAGTGAGTGTGCGAACTTCACTAATTTGTTTTGGCCGGTGCTGTGGTACGAAATTTTCAATTCGTAAGTATATACCAAAAGGAACCTTTTTGTTTGATGACATGTGTTTATTTTAAATTGGACGTCTGTTAAAATGTGTTAAAATACTGTAAAAACAAATAATGCATGTACAATAAATCAGGAATATATGATATTTAAAAATATTACTATAAAACACGAGAAAATGATTATACAAAAATCTTTTTAATTTCTATGTGATAGTGAAAATTAGTCACAAAGCCACCCCAAAGATATTTAAATATTTTAATATAAACAATTTTCATATTTGGTTGGTCGTAGTCAAAGCGCGGCGTTCGCCGCTCAACACGCAGCGGAGTGACTTAACACTAGGCTCCCTAGGCGTACACCTACTTGTGCGATACAGCCTATAGCTGAAAAAGAAAACAAAAAAAATCATAATAAACTTCGAACTCACTACAACCCAACTGTACCACAATGTGGTTTTTATCTCCTTACTTCCTACAAAAACATATTTTCATTGTTAAATCCCATCCCATACAATATTAATAGCGTGTTACTGTCCGTAGCAATGTAGGTCAACCTAATTATGTAGTCTACGGACGTGACCTTTCAATTTCGGAACAAAAGTTACTTTGCTCCCATTTTTATTAATGTTTTATGTATTCGAGGCCAGAGTGGCACAGTGGCACAAGCTTTTGACTATAAGTGCGATAGATGTGAGTTCGATACTTGTTCGGGTGAATTAATTAGTACATATTAATATTTTGTTTTCTTCGCTCTGGTAACAAGGCAAACCGTTGAGTTTCACTATTCAACACGCAATCCATCTATAGTTTGGTTGAAAGCGATGAGCGGAGTGTCTTAACACTAGGTTTCCTCTGCCTACCGTGTATGTACTATATACTATAATAAACTGTCTCTTCTCTTGGTCTTCCTCTTCACTCCTTAAACTTAAATAATATTTACCACCAAATGTCAATCGAATCCACATTGTTTAGAATCAAACACTACCCCGTTGCACCATTTTTTAATAGAAAATACAAAACAATACAAACGCTTAGCAAAACTAAAATGACAAACAGCACTGATATAGCCATTACCAAGAACATCACGTCGCGCCCGTAGCGCCCGTAGCGCCCGTAGCGCGTGCCCAGTCGCAGCCCTACAGCCCTAATGGACAACGATCTCATAGAAAAAAGTAGGTCTCTTGTCTATGTTTTTTTCTTACTATATCTCTGATTGAGATATTATTTCAATTTTGTCTCGTTACGAGTGACGAGCTGTTTTATTTTTTATTTCATTGTTACTTACTCTTTTTTCTTCAGTTGCTGGGTGTACGTAGTAACCACGTAGTGGTTTTAGGTTCAATCGTTACTGGCGGAATAATATAATTGGGAATTTAAGGTTTAGACTCTTTTTCCTACTTTATTGTATGTCTGATTGATATATATTTTTAACAATATCTCTTTACATGAATGATGAGTTGTTTTCTTTGTTTTTTGTCTATTTGTTCTTTTTTTTTTAGTTGGATTGCTGTTAAGATGATGGATGTAGGTTCAATATTTACTGGAGGTAACAATTGTACTTAATATACAAACAATAACTATTGTTCTATTCAAGTAGGTACCATTAAGAAACGGAAATGGAAAATTGAAAAACTTACAAAACATAATATACAGAGGCCGTCGTGGGCACAAGCGGGCGACCGTAGACGCTACGGTAGTGGATCAATCCCGCCCCGGGTGAGTGAAGTATTTAATATTTTCATGACTTTTCTATTAAATATTTTCATGTGATAGCCAGGCAAAAGTACGGTGTTGAGGTCCGACATTCAAAATCCCTCCAATATGCGGTGGAAAGTTGGAAAATGTATTTTAATGGGGATGGAGCGTCTTAACACTAGGGATCCCAGGTTCCCTCTGCTTATCCTCCCATGTGGAGAATACAGCATGAAGCTAAAAAAATGCGGGCTAGAGTAACAAGTATCAAAACAGTCCACTTAACGGTTTCTAGCCGAATTCAACATATCGCGTATTGAGTAGCGTAATTCAACGCCACACATTTATTCAATTTTAAACTGATACTTCAAAGTAGTACATACTGTACAATCATACATTCCCTGTAACAGAGACATATTGGGGAGCGAGCAAAAGTTGTGTACGTGCTAAGAATTCTAAATGGCGTTCGCAATGAGTTAAGAGTTTCCTAGAAACGGCTTCAGAGTAAAAGTCTATTAGCATGCTATGCTAATGGCCGACCTTGTTTCGAAATTTCAGGCTTATAAAGAATACTTAATTATTTGAAATATGTACTTGTTTTCTTTTATTGAATAATTAGTATGTGCTCCTTATATTCTTCAATATTTTTTAGGCTGTCGCTATATCCCGCGGGGTAGGTAGAGGGAACCTAGTACTAAGAAATTCGGTTGCTATCGTTTAACCTTCGAGTAAGCCAAATTAAATTAATAAATTAATTGTTACCAGAATGAAAATAACTCAATTCCCGAGTGAAAATCGAACCCACAATCGTGGCGGTGTAAAATTACACATATTGCACATTTTTTATATTATTTTTTATCTTTTCGCTGTAACCAGAGAAACCTAATGTATATATATGTAGTGTAAGTTGTAACGTAGAGTTAATACTCTATTAATACTAATGTATTGCCTAGCTTAGACTCTTGCGCTGCATTATCCATCTATATAATAAAGATTTTTTTTTATTTTTCATTCCCAAACGTCATAGGATATATAGAATATATACATATACAAATTGAATCATGATAATAATAATTCCGTTACGAGCCCGTCGTGGCGCAGCGGCACAAGGGTGTGACTTTAAAGCGACGGTTGTGGGTTCAATCCCCACTCGAGGAACTGAAATATTTATTCACGTTTGTATTTCCATTTCTTCGCTCTGGTGTCGAGGCAAAGAGCGGTGTTCACGGCGTGCACTTTCTGCCGAATTCTGGAGGAATTGCGTGTTGAGTTCTGCCACTCAACACGCAATTCCTCCAGAATTCGGCAGAAAGTGGGGGACAGAGTATCTTACCATTAAGTTCCCTCTGCCTACCCTGATGTGCGAGGGATACTGCGTGAAGCTGTTTTATTTTTTTTTAAAAATAATTAATTGCTATTGTTCTTTCATCATCCTGGAGCTACTCCACACAACGCGCCAGGTGATGGATCGCAGTACAAAACTGAATGGATTTAAATCGAAATTATAACAATTATTTTTCGATTTATCCTGGAAAATGTGCTCTTTAAAAAAGAATCGTCAATGTCAGTTTTTTTTTAATTTAGGTATCTCTTACATGGTAGGCGTAAATAGCTATTTGAAGCAAAGCGCGTAGTTGATTTCCGCTACTTAACACGCAATGTCTCAGAACTTCGGCGGAAAATAGAAAATGGGAATGTCTTAAATCTAGGTTCACATATTCCCTCTGGTTACCTTACTACGCGCAAATTTAAAGTGAACCTGAAAACAACTCTCTAAGTGTATGAATCGAACCCTTAACCTTCGTATACCTTATACATGTATAGCATATTTTTCTTAATACATTAACGTCAATAATTTGCATATGGAAATATATACCCATGAAACCTTTAATAAATATTTAAAGAATATTAGAACATTCAGTCAAATTAAATTTGTAGAAACCAAGATTTATCTCTTACAGCTCATTTCAGTTGTTGAACTCGAAAGAGGGTGAATCCGGTGCAATTAAAAAGCATTTCTTAAGGATCTAAGGATCCCCGGGGATGGGATAACATCCCGAATGGCGAGACCATTTGATTTTACGATTGCAATTTTATCTCTCTGTTAAATTGAAAAAAAACGAGATTATTTGAATTAAGTCAAATTTAACAAGCGCTGTTCTTAAGCGAATCGTGTTTTGTTGACTCGACGTTTCGTTTAAATCAGACACGCATTTCTTTATTTGTAATAATAAAATATGGTACACTGAGGAAATTATATAATAATTAAGATGATTCATTGAGCTGAGCGAAGCGAACCTATAGCTGGTCAAAAGTGTGCTTCGTTGTAACGCTCCTCCTCCTATGTTAGACCACTAAACCTACAGCTCTGAAATTTTGCAGGAACATTGTGGACGACGTGGTGATCACAGCAAAGTAGTCTAGTGATCATTGTAATTGTAGTTTTTGAGTAAATTGTAAAAATATGAAAATGTGTCCAACAGAGCTTCACGTACATAAATTGAACTTTGAGTAACCTAACCCAGCGTGTGCGGACAAATTATAAAATTTTAGCTTCACTGAGCGACACCCGCCGTGCACTGCATGTGACAGATCCTAGTAAACTTCACTTTTCACGCTGTTGAGTGCATATGGAATAAATAGTTTCTAGAGGGAACCTAGTGTTCCCTCTGCTTATCCTGCTTTGTGCAGGATATAGCGTGAAGCTGATTATTGTAAGAGGGAACCTAGTGTTATTAAGACACTCTGAAGGTGAGGCCTTCTGCCAACTTGTTAAGAAACTCAACGACGCGTTTTGTCTTGTTACCAGAATCAGCAAACGGATACAATTCATTCCACTTAGTACGATTTGAACCCACAACCGTCGCGTTTTAAGTGCTGTAAGGCGTTTTCATTAAAGAAACTCGATTTTTGATAAAGCACATAGTTTTATATAAAGTCGTCGTGGTGCAGAGGAGCATCGCTTGATTAATAGTAATACTGCCCTTTATCTGCCAGAGCGAGAAAATGAACACTTTTCATTCCTCCAAGTACGAATCGAACCCACAACCGCAGTGTTTACTGTGAGACGCTATCCCACTACGCCACAGTGGCCTCATAGGTTACGTAATACTTATACGTACTTCAAATAAACATTTTACAATTTTTTCATACCAATTCCATTTTTATTATCTCCTTGATATGTTATTTGATAGTAATTCGATTCATTCGTAATGTAATTTTGTATGGCTAGCGAAACTACCTCAAGTATATATAGTCAAATAATAGTAGTATCGATTGCTTTATAATATTTAGTTGAAAGAAATATATAACAAGACCGTAACAAGGACAAGAGTGTGACTGCAAGGCCATGGTTATGGGTTCGATCCCCACTTGAAGGAATTCATTACTATTTCTTAATATTTTCATTTCTTTGCCCTGGCATCAAGGTAAAAAAACTTGGTGATCTCGAAAAGTTCGGCGGACAGCGATGAACAGAGTGTCTTATCATTAGGTTCCCTTGCCTGATTTAGGGGGTTACAGCGTGAAATTGATTTAATTTAATTTTTAAAATAAATATAAATCAAAATTCAGTTTTGATATTGTGCTTTTAGCGAAATCAAAGGAAAATTAAGTTCTTGGCTTTGTGTCTCTCGCTCTTTTTATCGTGGCATAAGCTTAGCGCGGCGTTCGGTTCTGCTATACTCAGCACGTAATGCTTCCAGAGTTAAACGAAAATTGGAGAATGGAGTGTCTCAATGCTACGTTCTCTCTGCCTACCCTGTTGTGTGCGGGACACAGCGTGAATCTGATTTAATTTACATATAAATAAATGGATATTGCATTTAAAAGAAATATATTACGTAATTTCATTATGAAAGCTTTAATGAATAAGTTTGATACGTTTACCATATTTCGTGTTTGTACTTCAATTAACTATCCGTCGCTATTGTGACCATATTAAACATATGTTTTAAATGACGTGTCTCGTTCTCGTGCTCTGATAGATAAAATCAATAATTTTTACCTGATCACGCACAGTAATGCCACGTATTCAGATGGTGTGGATGGTATTTTAGCTTGTGACGTACTGTGCTGTGTAATAACAGGTTGAAGAGTTCCCTAGAACACTCCTCATGGTAAATGTGGTAGGGAACTTACCACGCAATATCGCCATTGATCAATCGATGACCCTCCAGGTCAACCAAGAGCTGGCTATTGGTGATACTTTCCATGACTTTTAAGATCATGGAGGCAATAGGCCCGTTGCTAGTTAGATCTGAACCGTCGCCTTCTTTTAGAATCGGAGCGCATTATTTATAATAGTTATCAATGTGATAACTTACACTAAGCTAGCTAATTAATCCCTACATGTGCCTAATCGATAGGCTTATATGTTTGTATTGTATGTATATATATTTTGTATTTCCAAGTAAAGTTCGACCGTTAATTACAGCGAAAACTTTGTGTAGGTTCCTCATGGTCACTCTATCTTGAAATTAGTTTTCGTTGATTGTTCGACGTTCCCAAATCCCAACTCAATTAAGAGCCAAGTTACGTAAAGCGTATTTTTGTGTGGAATATTCTTATAGCGTCTTGGATTTGATATTTCTTTTTATAACTTACTAAATATTTGGTTTTGCATTTTCCATTTGTTTGTAAGTCAACGGGAAATATTACTTATAAAAATTGACAAACCTAAATTTAGGGCTGTATGATATTTTTTCGTTAAAAATAATAAAAAATGTCATAAAAAATATAACCTCCGTAACGACATAATCTCTGTACCAGAGACCTATGTGGCATAATATAAATTTTTCATACTCATAGATAGTAAAGAGTGAAATAAAATACTTTACACAACAAGTAATTTCTCTAAAATGCGGTGGAAAATGGAGAATGGGAGTATCTTTTTTTCATTTTTTCTATCCATCCAACGCTGGTAGGCGTTGGGAAACCGGCACCAAGGCGTTAGCCCCCTGGCCGAGGTGTCTCTCTATACCCATAAGTATGGGTGCGTCTCTGGAGTGGCGATATAGCCCGAGGGATGTGCATCTGCCCTCCGGGGCAGATGCCGTGCGTGGGAGTCAGGGGTGTGGTAGGATGAGCATATGCCACCTGGCCGGTCAATGCAGCCGAATAAGACCCTCGGTTACCCCAAGGATGGTCCTCTCTCCGGTTCTTCCTTCCCTGCCCTTCTTCTTCTTACTTCTTGTGCCTCTTTCAGTCGGGGGATTTGCGGGGGCCGTCAAGGAAGAAGCCTGGGCCTCCGCTGGTATCGTGTTTACAGCCACTGGGGCGGCTGGCAGCACAGTTCTGCGTCTGGAAGTGCGCTGCTGAGAGAGGGCTACTGTGCCAGCTCTCTTGTTCCTCACTTCCTGCCGAAACTGGGGACACGCAGAGTGGTTGGCGGGGTGAGGGTCAGTTCGTGGCTAAGTGCTCCTTTACGTAGGAGCTTCGCCAGGGTGACCATGTCCCTATTCAGCGAGGACTGCTGGGACATCAGGTCTTCCTGCACCCCATAGGGCGCGGAGGGAGAGCGCTTCTGAGGCTCCAGGTGTCGGTGGGCGCTGCGTTAGGCCCTGAGTGCCTGTCCTGATGAAGGCGAGGCGCCCCTGGTTCATTGCCTGCACGGGGACTCCGTACAGCGCAGCGGAGTGTGGGGGCCGGGTGCCGCTAGGTGCGGCGGTGGCTGCGGCAGGGGACACTTGTGTCCCTGCACGCGGCGGCTGGTGACTGCTCATTCCAATGAGCGTGGGCGGCGGTGGTCGTTTATGACTGTTCTCCCAACCCAACAGCCCATCTTGTTCCAGGGCTGGGCGATCCAGGGAGGTGTGGGGTCCCCTCCACATAGGCCAGTGCGGGCGTAATTCCTCCTTATTTGTCCACAAATAAGGACGGAATTCCCTGATGTGGTTTTCTGGGTTCGGGTGAGCTTGCTTCGGTCCTAGTAGTGGTGATGATTAGTTCCTTTGCAGATGACAGTCAGGCTGATCCTGTTGGGAGTATCTCAACACTAGGTTCCCAGGTTACCTCTACCTACCGTGCCATGTGCGAGATACAGCGTGAAGCTATTAAAAACACGTTTCTTTTTCCACGAAAATATTATCAACGAACGAATAACATTTTATAATTAAATAATTTATCACATTTTGACGCGGAGGTTCCAACCTGCGGATTAATTGAAGCGCGAGGACACTTAATAATATTTATGATGAGCACGAATACTTCAGGGAGTGCCTTGAAATGTCGTGTACATTTTTGTTCTAATTATACTGACAATTTTTATATATTTATTTCATGTAGATTCAATTTTAAGTAATTTTTATGTATTTTTTAAAAAATCAAAAAGCATCTTAACGCTTGCACGCATGCACTGCATAGCAGGCCTTATATTCAGAGTCTCTATTCCCGGTCACCACCCCATTTCCGAAGCATTGCTTGCATTAAGTGGTAGAACTCAACGCTGAGTTTTGTCCACTAGAGTGGGAAAATGAAAAAATAAACAACGGTTAAGCATCTAAAACTTTGTTTCCATTTTTCTCCACTTTTAGAGTGTCAATTAATTATTGTTTGCTATTCTATAAATAAAAATAAAAATTTTTGGACCACAGTTCAACTCTTTAATCTCTTCTTTCTTTTTCTCTTTTCTGGCCTAAAAGTTTTCAGTCTCCATATTACAGTAAAATTGGTCTGTAAAAATTTAAATTCAAATCAAAACCTATGTATGTATTCAAATCAAAACCTATGTACATATAAGTTACGCTAAGATGGTTTTCGTAATAGTCATAATATACGAATAAAGCTGAAATAACTTTCAGACAAAATACCTCCTTGTCTTTTTAGTTAACGACGCCAGCGGTCGTTCCAGGAGCTGTTATACGCTGTAACCGTTTACCGCGGCTGTTAAGAAAATTAATTATTATTATATTTGAGTGGAGATTATTTTAATTAGAAGTAGAGTATATATTCGGGATAGTATATAAACAACTTTGGTGTCCTGTTGTTAGACATTAATGCTGAGTGCTCTTCATAGTTATTAAGATAAAAGTCGTTAGAGTAGATATAGTATGAGATGATTATAGTAGAGGCCAGTCGTGGCGCAAGGACCCAAATACTCGTATAGCAATTTTAACGCAAGAGGATTTTGAATGAAATATTTTATGTTTTTAAAAAGGCGGTGTTGAGTTTCGCAACTTAACACGCAAAGCCTTAAGAATTCTTCGGTAAATATAAAATTGATATGTCTGAATGGAAATAAAATGGAAAACCTACATGTAGAGTGTTTTTGTCAGCACGACTTTAAATGAAACCACAGATTTTACTACTCTATAAAAGCCTTATACAATATTAAAATTGTTTTTTTTTTCGTAATGAAAAAGTGTTTTTTGTAATTATCGTTGTAAAATAACACGCCATTTATCAAGAACGACGCACGCACACATTAACCTATCAAAGGGACCGCCGCACACGCCTTATTCCGAAATCGAGTCGTAGGCATTGGCGATAAAGTTTAAAGATTTTTGTAGTACGTTATTGTTGTCTGTGCGTAATTGCGTCACACGAAATACAGATATGAATAAACATCGTGAAGTGAAAAAAAATCCTACGTCTAAACTGGTATCTTGATAAATTTTTTTAGGTATGGGTTTAATATATTTTACCACATGTGCTGTTCCCGTAAAAGGAGCGCTGACGCTTCCCTTAATATACAGGATACCTAATTTCGTATGAACATTTAGAATTATACTGATAATATCCTGACTATGTCGACTACAATACTATGTTTAAAACTTTTCCGATCCGTTTAGAACCGAAAGACGTAGAAAACTAAAAGGCAGGCAGATTCTTTAAGAACTTGGGAAGCATTCAAAGACAAAATAATGTAATTTACGAGAGAGAGAATCTACAGAAATAAATAATGTAGAAGACTGTTATAAGCCACATTTGCTTTGTATATTAAAGCCCAAACGAACATGTCAATGACAGGTAGTAAATGATATATTAAAAAAAGTTTTTTTTGCGAAGCGAAAGATGAAGCGAAGTGAGCAAAATGCAAGGCAGCAATACAAAAAGTGAATAAAATTTTATTGTTTTATTCAAACAATAGCCCTACCCTACCTACATAGTGTTAACATGTCAGGAGAAAAGTATAAGATAGTACTTAATAACCACAATTTATTGTTCCTTTTTCACATTTTACACGATTCGTACACTTTACACCGCACACTTTACACTTATGCATGATTTTTACCG
>DWGR01000097.1:0-34379 GCA_018247715.1 Heliconius burneyi
TAATAAAAATAACTCTTTGACTATAAGAGCGAATGATACTTTTATAATACAAACCGACCTAAAGTAAACAATGGGACGAAGGATTTTGTTTTCTTTCCTATGCCATTAAGCTTTTAATTATTTTTTTTTGCTTTACACTGTAGGCAGGGGGAATTTGGGAACTTAGTGTTTGCCTTTAGTTATATATGTCATTACCTATTTCACATTGTGCGTGGGAGTGCCATTGTCCGCTGCTGGAACCGCTTGGTCCAGGTTTGGCAGCATCTAAATATAAATAGAGACCTCGATTACTAAGAGCAAAATATTGATAGTGAGTAGTACGTATTCGTTAGGTCTGCCGCGTTTTCTTTTGGTTGGCGCACACCCAACAGATATACAGTCATGCAGACCCAAAGAATATACAGTCCTCCGAAACTAAAAAATCTAAATATTTCTATTGTATTTTTTATTATACAATGTTTCAAATTATGGTGCGCCGTTGAAACAATATTTTTTTATTTAAAACGTTTCATTGAATATATATATATCATTATAAAATTTAAATTTATATATATTTATTTATTTATAAAATCTAAAGAAATTTCTATTGCACCAACATTTTTATTGTATTAGTTAAGGAAATATATTATAAAATCATATTTAGTTTTACCTTTTAATTGAATAGACATATCCTACTACATTTAACATGTTTCATTTTGAACACCCCTTCACTGCTACTATAGCGGGTCCTTGTGGTTGTGGAAAATCAAAGTTTGTATGTGATTTTTTGAAAAAAGTAAATCATATTTGTAATCAAGAATTTAACACTATCTTTTGGTGCTACGATGAAATGCAGCCATTATACAATTTAAGTGGAGTTAATTACTATCAAGGAATTCCTGACTTGAACATGTTTGATGGGAAGTATCCTCAATTGATTATGATCGACGACCTTATGAGAGTATCTGATGGGCGCATAACAGATATTTTTACTAAAGGAAGTCATCATAGAAACTTGAGTGTATTCTAGGACAACATGATATATCGTTAAATTCTGGCTACATAATTTACTTTAAAAATCCTAGAGACAAAACTCAAATACGTTTTCTTGCTCGTCAAATAGTACCTGAGAATCCTAAATATGTTGAAGAAGCATACATTTCTTCGTTGGGTGTGCCGCACTAGCGTGCGTCAAACCCGACGAAGAAAACGCGGCAGACCCAACGAATACATACTACTATAGTGTTTTTCTCAATTAGTGAGCTTAGCTTTGCCTTTACGACCGTGATATCTACTAGGACACGGTAGAATCGCGCCTGGGCATAAAAAATATCATTAAAAAATAATTAAATTAACTTCACTTTACATAAAAAATGTTTAATTGTAATGCATAAAATTATTAACAATTATTTAAATAAAACATATATAAAAATTAACATATAACACTATTTTAAATTACTTCATTTCAGAATTTTATGAAAATAATGTACCATTAGTACAGGACTCCTGGGCGCTCGAATGCATGCCGCTTGGCCCTAGTTGGACTGCGTCTGACAAACAGGTTAAAAATTATAAATAAACTAAATCTTAATTCATTCTGTTGTGCGCGGAATACAGAATGAGGCTGAAAAAAAAAACAGGTATTTAAATATGATCAACCAACCATTTCAGGTGTGCGTTATATGTGCTTTTCAAAAAAAAAAAAACTACAAGAGACACCACCATTTTGTGTATTTATCAAACAAACTAAAAAGTATTCAATATGCATAATAGCACGTGTCACAATTTCAACAAATAATGAACTGAAAAAATACTTACTCTGTTTTCGTTTTTCGAATGAGCGTCTCTGGGCTTGGTTGCCGTAGAACACCGTAGAAGACGTAGACACCAACAAAAACGAACACTTTCTTTCTTTTCTTGGTGTATAAAATACGCCGGTAGGCTCTTGCTTCTTTTAGTCGCCGAATACAAATAGTACTGCCGCCATTTGCAAATTCTAATGATACCATATAAAAAGGCAATCCTACTATTTACTTATAGAAATATTATTAATTAGTAGTATATCAGATGTAGTCGATGTGATTTGTTATTAAATTGTTACTAGTTGATTGTACTTGTCATTACTAAAGTTATTTAAATGTTTTTAATTGATAAATATTATGTATTTGTTAAAATTGCTGCTATAATACTGAGTAAATATCTATTTATGTTTTGAATGGTGTTTTATATTAGTTTCTAGTTATTTAAACTTCAGATAATAGTTATCTTGATTTTCAATACATAAAATTGTATTTTGTAATTATTTCTTTTTTAT
Organism: Heliconius burneyi; assembly: GCA_018247715.1. Taxonomy (NCBI): domain Eukaryota; kingdom Metazoa; phylum Arthropoda; class Insecta; order Lepidoptera; family Nymphalidae; genus Heliconius; species Heliconius burneyi. Next base: position 2,294 of record DWGR01000097.1, read on the forward strand.
GGTAATGGCAAACGAGCGTATGGGTCACCTTAGACATAGGCCGTAACCTTTTTAAGCATCACCGGTTATCACTAGGTTCTAGTACACGCGTAGCTAGTTTCAGAAACTGCATATTTTTGTAGCTAGTTACAAATGCTTCATAAGCATTTGTAAGTGTAATACGAATACTTTTATAGTTATGATTACAAAAACGTTTTAGGTTAAATAACAATATCTTAGTACGAAAATGTACCTCTTGTATACTGTTTGTTGGAACTGTTGTTAAAATATATTTCTTATATACAGAATATACTAATAACTATATATATATAAATTTGGACAATTTTTCCACAAAATTTGGAAATTTTATTTCTACTGATATTTTTGTTTATTTAACACACAACATATATACACAAAGAGAGAATAATTTTATACTTACAAACAACAAAAGGACAAAAGAAATGTAGCAAAATACCAAAAGATACACAGAGGTGAAACTGACACGTAACCGCAAGAAAATAAGGTTTAAAATTGGATGAAAATTAAGGCCCCTACTCGTAGCGCAAAGGCACAACGTGTGTCTGTATAACGGCTGGTTGTGGGTTCGTTCCCCACTAGAGGAGATGAAATATTTATTTAAAGTTGTATTTCAATTTCTTCGCTCTTGTGTCGAAGCAAAGCGCGGCGGAGACGTGTTGAGTGGCAAAAAAAAATGTGTTTTAAATAGTTACTCACACACATTATTAAATGATGTTTTATGTGAAATAATAGTTATATGTCTGTCCCCGAAACTAGCTATGCGGTAATTTGGTTCGTAAGCAGTTTCTGAAACTAGTGACGCTACGTAACGCCCATGTCTAATTTCTACATTCTGTAGATTTGTAGTGTGTGGTGTACTGTTCTACTGTATTGTTGGATTGCAATTTGGGTGTATGCAAACACTATGCGAATTAAAAATTTTAAGCATCATTGGTAACGTTGAAACACTTTTAGAAATACTACAAAAATATTAGGTCAGTATTACTTTCTTGAATAATTATAAAAATGTACATAGGAAATGTTCTTACTAGTGTATATTTATAACCGATATTTATATGCATACAATGTAGGTATGTGTTGAGTATGTAAAGTGCTCCGATGCTCTCTATGCTGTTCTACATTAATAATTGCGTTGCGAACTTTGTGTTATCTATTTATGCTAAAATCTTTGATACCAGCTGCTTTGGTCATTTTCTTTGTTGAAATGTTCTATAACTTCTCTGGCAACCATTTATTGTGTTTGAACTTTATTGATCGTAAGTAACATATATGTTTATCTATATAATTATATATCATGGACCATTCACCTGTGTAATAATTTTAGTGTTTGTGTTTTAGTGTAAGTATGTATATTTCGGTAATCTTGGCTTTCTATTTTGTGTATTTTGACAAGTATAAGAGGTATATTTCCATTTTTATTTAAATTAATTTAATCTTTTCGGGTATGTACTTTAAATTGTTACTGGCGGGTAGGCCAATACTGTTAACAAGCATTTATTAATTAATGCTTTAAGCCTGGTTGCATAAAGTTTAGTATTGCAAAATATATAATATCTGTAATTTTTATAGTATATGAACACAAACTTTATCAACAGCCAGTAAGAAAAGCTTATTATTGTTCTTTACTATACTATTTTGATACTGGCTTATTGACTATATTCTTTTATCCGTAACGTTTGACCTGAATATGTATGTATTAATAGTAGTGACTACAAATGAAAAACACATATGTGATATAAATATATTATTACTCATTTCTGCTTATGTACAATTAAAATATCCCATTAGACTTAAAGAAATTAAATTATTATATAATAAGAGTATTATAAGCATATCAATCTGTGTTTATTTACAACAAGTTAATGATGCTTCTTGTGCTACATTCCTAAATTAAGTCGCATCTTTACCTATGCTAGCATTACTGTAGTTTAGTTTAATGTTAGCATGCACTGTAAGTCTTGTACAATTTAAACAACAGTATTATTTTCTGAAAATTTATATAGTGAGAATTCATTATAATATAAAACTAAAATGTTCCTAATAAGTATGGCGTTATTTTTATAATTATATTTTGAAACAGTCTCTGTTCTGGCACATACTTTAAGTGTACTCTTATTTCTCATTATATTTTAATTCTATAGGAGACTTTATATTTAAATAATGGTGAATCTTATATAACTCCAAGATCTTTCGAAGCCAAGTGTGCACTGAAGCATATGCCTTCTTGGAATCTATCTAAGCACTAATAGTAGTTAGTGAGATTTTTCCTGTAGGTACTTCATTATTATGATAAGCATAAGCATCGTAAAATATAAATAAGTTGGCTTCACTTTTTAATAATAATGAATAACAATATTAACACACACATTGCCCTCTCAATACAAATTAAAGACTGAAAATGAAATGAACTGAAAATAATTAAAGTAGTATGGACCTGAAATAAATCAGTAACATAATATGTAGTTTTATGGTGTATTTTTAATAATTATTTATGTATCTTTTTTAAATTAAAACTTTTTTATATTAAATTGCAACTTATTCTTTATAAATCTGTGTATTTAAAATATGTTTATGCTCTCATATTTTTGTTTTACGTATAATAATATTTGTTAATAGACATGAACAGTGCCGCGCGCGTGGAGCCCACTCCGCCGGAGTGCGCTCTCGCTGCTGAGATGTTTGACCACTTTTGTTCTGCGGGAACTATGAAACAAATTTTAGCCCTCCATCGAGAAATTTGTAATACACTGAATTTAAAGCCGAACAGGTTACCAGATTTTTATCCAAAATTAAAGGTAAGAAAAGTTGTACTTTTTAATTAACTAGAGGCCGTCGTGAGGTCGGTTAAGGATTCGATCCCTACTTGGGGAATTGAATTATTATTTATACTTATTTTTATTTCTTTGCTCTGACTTGGCAAAAAGTTCCTCTACTCTATTGAGTAGATAGTAGTAGTTGAGGGCATGCTTGCCCCGAAAAATCCCCCTGCCTGTTCTGGTATATTCGGGATACAACGTGAAGCTGACTTTTTTTAAATTAATTACTCTCCTTTAAACGCGAAGATATTACAAGTAGACGACTTTTGATTTCCTTTTGTGTATCGATATTTTATAATATTTTTAACATCATATATTTCTGACATATGTGCACATGTTCTTTCGAAAATTACTTCTTGCACTATTAAACACGAACAATTTTACGATTAAATTATCCTTTCTACAGTGAAGTGTAAAGGTAAAACGTCTACCCACATCATACACAAATTATATTGTAAATCTGTAAATGATACGTTCAATGTATGCGTAGAATGTTTACGATTGTTTAATGCTTGCAAATGTTTCGTTAAAAATACTCAGATGTTTTGTGGGTGTATTTCGAATTGAGTTGAAATTTAGCAGCGAGCATTAAACCACGAGAGTCCAACCTAATTCAGTGAACTCGTCACTCCCGTAGTGATGAGTTCACATCTATAAATAAGTATCTAGATCTAGCGTAATCTCAGTCTGCTCTTTTTTAAATATTATTATTTTATATTGTTATAATTTGTATACATTTTTGTATAGATATCTAAATATTTTAGTTTATAAGAATTATAAGATATTATTAGTACAATGTTTGTTGCTCGTGTCACGTATCACGTAAAACGTGTTAGACATCCTTTAAAACCGTGGCTAATATTTTTCGTAATATTTTCAATATACAAAAACGACTTTTCTACAGATTTATTATAATTAAAGATATTTTTTATAGATAGTTCAAACGTTTAATTCCAAACTGTAAGATTCACATTCATTCGTAGGTATTCGTGACACTATTTATATTTTTTTCTTAATTTACTTTTAGGCCAAATTAGCGAGTTCGTGGAAAGCTCAAGCTCTCTTTAAAAAATTCGACGCTCGCGCCAATCACAAAGTTTATGTTAAGGGACGAGCCTGTACCCAAAACAAAGTGCTTATTATTGGCGCTGGACCATGTGGAATGCGTGCTGCTATCGAGTGTCAACTTCTTGGTGCCAAAGTGGTAAAATATATTATATTTATGTAAATTAATTAATTATTATATAGAAATGGGCAACTATTTATAATGTGGTTTATTTTTACACAGTTCTGGCAATTTCTAGGATTGGAATCTACGACTATACGAGTATTGTAATACTTGATAAAATTATCTAAACGTATAATAATCAATATATTTAAGGCGTGTGGTGGTGCAGGGGGACTAGCGGCTGACCGTAAACCCGACAGGTTGTGGGTTCGATACTCACTCGAGGAAATGAAATATTTAATATTTTCACTTTCTTCGCTCTGGTAACACGCAATGCCTTCAGAATTCGGCGGAAAGTGTCTGAATAAGAGTGGAGTGTTGGCAAGATTCCCAGGTTCCCTCTGCGGGATACAGCGTGAAGCTAAAAAAAACTGAAAAAATATATTAATATTTACTCTCATAACTCATTACATTAATTTAGCAATTAATTATTGTGTCTCGTCTCTTTGAGCTTAGTGGAATTTACAATTTGGTTAATCTTAGTGCAATTATAATTTGAAGAAAGTTATTAAGTGGTGAGTTGGCGAGTTATATTAACTTTCTATTTTCTTAAGATCTTTTTGAATTATTACGTGTTGCCAGGCAAGCGAAACACGACTGTATAATTACAATGAATTATTTTAATTTATTATTTTAAATATATTGTGGGCCGGGGCAAAAGTATTTCAATATTGTTGATACAAAGGAAAATAATTTATTATAACTAAAATTTCCACATATACCGTATCCGATACCGCATTAGGCCTGTAAACCGCATTTTTACCTTTTTAGTAATAAAACTTTAAAATGTACCGAATTTCTTCTTCATATATGTTTATTTTGCTTGCTTGAAAAACTATTGAAAAATGGCGGGAACTATTTTTTTTTTTATTTATTGCATCTTCAGAATGTCACATTTAATGGTATTAAGACTTCAGTACTAAATGATTGTACTTGATTACTAATAATACTTTTATTAATACTTTAAACTAATAACATAAAATAAATCCTTTTTGCCATATCACTCACAGGCAGCCACTTAGTGCTTGCATTTCTTCAGGGACAGAGTAGCCTCTTCCCTACCCAACCGGTTCCGCTGTGAAAGCCAATAGGGCTAACAGCATTAACCTCATTAACCTAGAGAGATATCCGTAACGGATACTGGAATATTTCCTAACATACTCGTATATCGCGTGTTGGATGATGCACCCAAATTAGTCACTTTACCTCTGGGGAATACGAAAATATTGCAAATATTAATATTTACTGAGGCCAGTTGTCGCGCAAGAGGCACGAATTGTGACTGTAGTATCGACTGGTTGTGGGTTCAATGCCCACTCGAGAATATGTAGTATTTATTTAAATTTATATTTTCTTTTTTTACCTGAACGGTTAATTGGATAATTAACAAGAATCACGTCTAGTTAGCCATTTCTGAACTATATCCATTTTGACATTATTATATTCTTAGTCATAAAAATTTTAGGAAAAAGGGGAACGGGAGTGTCTTAACACTATATTCTCTCTGCTGAGCCTGATGTGTGCTATATAAAGCGTGAAGCTGATTAAATTTATTTTTTAAATAATTTTTATACAATGTTTTTCTGTTTTTATAGGTAGTTATAGAAAAAAGAGACCGTATGTCTCGAAATAATGTGTTACATCTATGGCCTTTTGTCATTCACGATTTAAAGGCGTTAGGAGCTAAAAAGTTTTTTGGAAAATTTTGTGCTGGATCCATAGATCACATCAGTATAAGACAGTTGCAGTGTATACTTTTGAAGGTAAAATAAAAGTATTTTTTAATCAATTTCTAATAGCCGTAAAGGGCGTCGTGGCGCAGCGGCACAAGAGTGTGACTGTGATACCACGGTTGTGGGTTCGATACCCACTGGAGGAAGTGAAATATTTACTCAACGTCCCGCAGGGAAAGCGCAGCGTTGAGTTCTGCCACTCAACACGCAGGGCCTTCAGAATCCGACAGAAAGTGGGGAACAGAGTGTCTTAACACTATGTTCCCTCTGCCTACCCTGCTGTGTGCGGGATATAGCGTGGAGCTGATTTATATTTGATTTGATTTTAAATTTCTAATATATAATAGTTTGTAACTTAATAACTTTTTATAACTTAATAACGTTTTAATTTTAGGTTGCGCTGTTACTAGGTGTTGAGTTTCACGAGGGAGTCAGCTTCGAAGAATTGCTGCAACCGACTGTTACAGGTAATTCTGAAAGTGAGAGATCATTTACACGATTTACTTATTTTACTTATAGGATTCTCATTTCAATTTTCACTAACTTTATAATGTTAATAGCATTTTGCCAATTCCTCGTTCATACTTTGTTTGTAGTCTAGTTACAATATCACATAGTACAAGAACAGCGAAGCTTAGCTTTAGAGAAGCTATTCATAAGATTATAAATAATATAAAAAAAGAACCGATTAATTTAAAATATATAGTCATTTAAATATCAGAGTTAGGATGACTGTGATTCTTACATTGTGCGTGTATACTTACAATATGCAATGACAAAATAACAGCACGATCATTGACCAAGGCCGGTATTTTTACCATGGAGGAAGGATGTCTCATTAAAGGAAAGGATTTTTCTCTATATTCGCAAAGATCCAAAAAGAGTAGCTTAGAAGATAGTGACAGATATTTTTACGCCTAACTGCCTGGCGGCAGCGACGGACCGCGACCATCTCACCCGAGATTCCTCTTCATAACCGTAGTGCAAGTGTTAGTGATAGTGAAAGTGCGCGAAAGCAGAGCAAGGTTGACCGTCAGCCGTGTGCTTGTGATAGGGTTATATTTAAGCAACATCCCCTATCATTAGCCGTAGCCGAAATCTATTAGCAAAATAATTTGTTGTAATCAAAGAAAACCTTTATTTTTTTTGTATAACTTAGTTATAAGAAAAATAGTTTATTATCTTGTAATAGTTCTTTAGTTTATCTCATTCATCTCATCATAACTTATGGATCATTTATCTCTGGCCCGGGAACATATTCGGTCGAAATATAGTAACCGAACACCGCGGCATAGCCTTTGAGCACGTTCCCGGCGCTACTATTATAAGGCAGTGCATACTCGGAGCGCGAACCGGTAGCACTCATTAGCGTATTCATAGATCATTTTCATATAGCAAGCAATAAAGCAACTTTCATTTAAAATATTATTTTTTATTATCGAGCCGCTAATCTCAAGCTAAATAGTGTAGCCCACTATACACAAATAAATAAATACAGTATACCTAGTTGGCAACCCTCTTCGTTTTTTTGCTATAAATTTTTCGGATTTCAGATCAACTGTACTTTTTGTTTATAAAATGACGCATGATAATAGATTGAAATATAATTGCGATTTTAAGTAAAAACTGTCACTTGGGCGTTTGTAACGTTTAGGGGTAGTTATGTAAGAGGAAGTAGGGCACAAACGTCTTTAACAAGTTTTTACTATAGATATATAATTTACCTTAAAAATATATCTTTTCCCCAAGCTTTAGGATGGCGTGCTCGTATAAGCCCGTCGGATCATCCGGTGGCGCAATACGAGTTCGACGTGTTGATAGGTGCCGATGGAAAACGTAACACGCTTCACGGTTTCAAACGTAAGGAGTTTAGGGGAAAACTTGCTATGGCAATCACGGCGAATTTCATCAACCGCCACACTGAACAGGAGGCTTCGGTATGTTGTCTTGACTTATATATATATATATATAATAATTATGTAACTGATCTGTCTTTATCTATTTTTGTTCTTATCTTATCTTTGTTCTATGCATTTGTGGCATAACCGATTTAAATACACTTTTCAATGTTCTGTTCTGCTAAGCGTCCTTTACATTTTGTGTTTGTTCTATTTCAACTGGTATATAAGTAAAAATGTTATATCATTTTTTTCATCGTTCAACAAAATTGCAAAAAAAAAACGTTTTCTAAACATAATATATTAGAAATATACTATGTGAAAGCACTAAAGTAAACAAAAAATCGGCCTATAACTATCATTATATTATTCTGGATATGCTATTTTAAATTTCAATGGGTAGGTAGGTTCTCAATTCATCTTAATCCAATTCTATAATCCTATACTTTTATAATTTATCCCTCCGTAATTCAAAAATTAAATATGGAATACTTACTAAACGGCCACACCGATTTAATAGAATTTTACGTGTATTTTTGGAATGCGGCTAACTTTACCTTTTTAGATTTAAAGAAAAGACACATATTGTTTATATGTTAATATTGTGTATAAGATATTAAAAAAAATAAAATAAATCAGCTTCACGCTGTATCCCGCACACAGCAGGGTAGGCAATTGACCACTTTCTGCCGAATTCGGGAGGCATTGCGTGTTGAATGGCAGAACTCTACGCCGCGCTTTGCCTCGGCACCAGAGCGAAGAAATGGAAATATAAACGTAAATAAATATTTCACTTCCTCGAGTGCGGATCGAACCCACAACCGTCGCGTTACAGTCACACCCTTGAACCGCTGCGCCACGGTGGCCTTAAGAAGATATTACACTTATTATAATTGTTTTTATTTTCAGGTGCCAGAAATAAGTGGGGTGGCGTTCATATTTAATCAGAAATTCTTTAAAGAGCTATACGAAGTAACTGGAATAGATCTCGAAAACATTGTTTACTATAAAGATGACACGCACTATTTCGTCATGACTGCCAAGAAACATAGTCTTTTAGATAAGGGTGTTTTATTAAATGTAAGTGAAGCAAAAATATTTATCTCTATGAATATCATATTTGAAATGATTCAACTGGTGGCGCCTCTGTATTAATAGCTCTAGACGTGCTGAGATCTTTTAGCGAAATATAAAGAGATTCCACTGTTTTACCTTTCGCTAATACTTCTGTCTCATATAAATGTTAATATTTTTTATTTTTTATCTTCAAGCTGTATCCGGTTCATAGGGTTGACAGAGAGAACCCGGGATCCTAGTGTTGAGACATTTCGTTCCCCATTAAGACATGTTTGTTCCCGCGAAATTCTAGTGTTCACTGGCGGAACTCAACGCCGCCCTTTGCGTCATTACCAGAGCAAGGAAATGAAAAAAATCAATATTTCATTGCCCCGAGTGGGAATCGAACCTATAACCGTCACGTTTACAGTCACACGCTTGTGCCCGTGCGCCACGACGGCCTAATTTTATATTATGACATTTTTTTAAGGATTTTGCCGAGGTTTCTCGTCTACTCAGCGTGGAGAATGTGGACCGCGCGGCTCTGATGCGGTACGCGCAGGAGGCGGCCAGGTTCTCCACTGACGCTCGATTGCCGTTACGCGACTTTGCTCTCAACCACTACGGTGAACCCGATGTCGCGTTGTTCGACTTCACTTCTATGTACGCCGCTGAAAATGCTAGTATGGTATGTTTTTGTATTTATTTGTTGTTATTTAATTCTGTTTGTTCAGAAAAGCTACGGACGTATTATAGTCCCATAACTAAGGTTATGCTAACTAACACATTTTAAAAATCTTTCTATTTCGACTAAATTTCTATGAATGCTGGAAGAAAAGCTAGTACGGTACATTTGTGAGTTTAGGTATTTTTTTTGTGCATAAAGTGTACCAGTTTGGAAACGAATAGTTTTAGGTTAAGCTTAAGTATTAAGATAATAACAATATAATGTTATTTTTTAAAATCAGCTTCACGCTGTATCCCGCTGTTATTTTTTAATTTGTAATAAATTTACAAAAGTGGATGATTTGGTAGTTATTACTTTTACTTTATAAATTATAGCTTATGTCGTAAGCGCGTTTAGTTTAGTACTAATTTAAGTTAATTAATTAAACGTAATTTATAGCTACAAAATCGTTGACGTCACCAAATATAAAGTGTTAATTCATGCCAAATTCATGTTATTGTATTGATTTAGATCAGATTGTATTTAGAGCGACGAACATACCGGGTGGCGAATATATAGGGTAAAATATAAAAAAATAAATAAAGATTCATCAACAGCTTTGGCATTCACAAAAAACATACCAGAAAGAGACAGGGATTTTTTAGTCAGATTATTTTTTATAAAAAAACCTAAAAAACGTTTAACTTCACCACAATTACCTGCGACTCGATTTCGTGAATGAGGCGTGTGCGGCGTTGCCGCTTTGATAGGAACAGCCAATCTGTTTATGTCATTTTTAATAAATGGTGTTTTATTTTACAACAATAATTTTATTATTTATTTTGTTTTAAAAAAAAACTTTCATTTTTTGCAGAATCTCTTATGTTTTAATTGTATTAGGATTTTATAGAATCGTTAAAACTGTGCTTTCACTTAAAGTGGTCAAGATAAAGACACTCTATATAATGCAATATTGCCACCACCAGGTATACGAGCGCCACGGGAGACGTCTACTCTGCCAGCTCGTTGGTGACAGTCTATTGGAACCATTCTGGCCAACGGGTTCGGGGTGCGCTCGTGGGTTCCTGTCCGCGCTGGACTCGGCGTGGGCGGTGCGGGCCTGGGGCTCGACGCCCGCGCCACACCCCTTGGAAGTTATAGCTGAGAGAGAATCAATTTATAGACTTTTGGGTGACTGTGTTTTTATTTTATTATGTATTCTATTAAATATTTGTATTTAATGAGGTAAAATTGAGATGGTGCCTGTAGTAAACATCGCGTTTTGTCCTACGCATTTGCGCTTTACGCTTCGCTACCCAATATTTTTTAAATGAAGGACAAAAATATCGAATGATTGAATTTATATATATTTGGAATGTTATGTTAACTCCTTATAAATATGAATTTGACAAAATGATAAATTGTAGTATTTTGTAACTGCCGTTGAGTGCCGGAACTCAACGCTTTTACCAGAGCGAGGAGAAAATAAAACCAGCCTCACCCTGAATCCCGCACACAGCAAAATAGGTAGAGGAAACGCTGTTAAGTCACTCCGTTCCCCACTTTCTTCCGAATTCTCGAGGCATTGCGTGTTGAGTGGCAGAACTCAGCGAGGAGAAAATAATATTAAATATTTTATTTTCTAGAATGTGTATCAGAGCCAGTCTGTCGCGTTTATAGTCGCACGCGTGTGGGCACAAGCATCACGACTGGCCTCTAACAATTATTAAAAAGGCATAATGTACATTGTCTCCTACGACAGCTCAAACCACACCAGAGAACCTCCACCGCGATTTCGGCGCGTACACTCTTGAGCCGGGCACTCGCTACCCCACCCTGAACCGCGCGGCAGTCACGCCCCACCGCGTCACGTCCTTCTACGACTCGGACGACCCTTTGCCTCTGGATGCGCCCCTGACTAAGAAACGACGAAGAGGTTTTATTGTTTTCCTTTTTATTATTTTTTTTCTTCTTCATACTTTATGCGATATGATATGTTGTGCGTAGAAGGCGCAGACTACTTAATGTTGAGACTCAAGAAAAACGATAGGTCACAAGCGTCACGCTGACATTCCAACGCTGTGCTGCTGCGCCACGCCAGGCTCCGTAGTAGTTTATTTTTAAGTACTATTATATATATAGTTTCACGCTGTATCCCACACTGAACAGGGAAGGCAGAGGGCGACAGATGTGAAATTTTACAAACGATGATAAAAAATGTAGAATATTAGGGCCCGTATTTACAAATTGCTCTCAAGTCCGAGATGTCCGATATATAAATAAGGGCCTAGAAGTAGTTTGGTGTACGTTGTTTAGTATGTTCATTTATTTTAGTTTATTTACAACTCCTATATCAAAATGACAATTTTTATGATGAATTATAAATGCTCTTATTTTGCATGATTGAATAAAGAATGTTCACACTATATAATGGTATAGCTATATAGTGTTCTCACAGAATGATAGGAGCGATATAATTATCGAGTACAAAATAATTATTTGCGTGTTTAAATTGAAAGGTTTCACTAAAATTATTGATATATTATATAGATTTCTTATTTACTGCACTATTATAAGAACTTTTTATCTGGTTTTTGTCGTCGGTACTTTCTGTTTGTATTCTTTATACCGAATTATTAAAATTAAGCTGATGAAGTGTTATGTATAAGCTATTTTATTGTATAACAAGGTTTATTACAAAATATTATAAATGGTTTATAGAGTCATTACTTTTTATATATCTGTGATGTCATTTTAGAGCCAGAAATATCGGAAGAAGCGCTCATCGCGTGGGTGGGACACTCCGAGCCTGGTCTTAGAGCGGCTACGGGACCAGCCGCGCTATCTGAACTACTCAAGAGATATAGACCAGATTTGCTATCTCCTGAGACCTCGCCTAGGGCCGTTTATCAAATATTGCATCAGGAGTTTGGTAATATTACTTTGTTTAGTATTGGAGGCTAATTTAAATTTTGACATTTATCAATTTCCTTATTAACTTCACATTTTAGAAACATTCTATTTATAATGTAATGCAGTGATTGCTGCCGTGTTTATCATAGGAAACCAAGAAATTGAAACTTCTTAAATGCAAAATTTTCTCTCAATTAGGAGGCGTACCATGATATATACATTTACACCAACTGTGTTTTCTATACTTTTATAAAAGAAATTATAACTGAAAGTTAAGTTGAATTATATGTTATATTTTTCTTACAGGCATAGCGCCGGTAGCAGCAAATGGTTCCACGCGTGACATACCTGAAGGAAAATTACGTTCATATCTATTGCGGGTGTATTATGCTTTTAAAGGTGAAGTGCCGCATATTTATCACAAATCTGAAATGTTTGATCAGGTAATAGAAATTTTATATCGTAGATTATTGTTATTTTTTATGTTAATATACTTATAATTATTATTTACTTCCAGATCAAGCAAAGTCAGCAAACAGAAAAGAGTATGAGAAACATAAACGATCACTCAGTTTCTGCTTATTCAAGTGAGTATTCATTTCATTGAATGAGGAACCTACATATATTATTTGAGGCTAATCCTAATTAAAGTAGAGATTATTATGTAGTTTAATTGTTAAAATGTAAAAAATTATGATATGGTTTTAGACGCTGCAGATGCCGACAAATTACATTCGAGCCATAGAAAAAAACGTCGTTCGCTTCGCACACAACAAGTAAGTAACGATCCTGCTGAATATATACGAAAAAAGATAGGAAAATTAGATCTTAACGATATTACCCAGTTAGCTCGACTCATTGAAGGCCACGACGCTATCTCGAATGATGAACAACACGCCGATAAACAAAGAGAGTTACAAGAACAAATAATTACTTTATTAGATCCAGAAGACTCTCCAGATCCTGCTATGATAAGAGATTCTTTAGCCCAACTTCTACTAGGTACATCAAAAACTAAAATTAAAGCAAAAGATAACAATGAGGAGCAAGCGAAAGTGGCGAGTTTCTTTCATGGTGATAAAATAAACAAGAAGTCTACTAAACCCAATCGTAAACTGAGAGGTTTGGATGCGGATACGATAAAGATATCTAATTTCTCAGACATATATGACAATTCTGAAGATACTGACGTCACTTTGGTAGCTAGTACTTCAAACAAAAAAAATAAATCTAGATCCCCCTCGACGGGTAGCGGTAAGCATGATAAAATGGTTCGTTCTTCTTCGACGGAAACACCATTTCTGTCAACAAGGAGGTTGTCGGAAGTAATCGATTTACAGAGAAAGAGATTCTCGCAGAGTCCAGAAATGACGCTCTACGTTAGATCGAATTCGATAGGTTCTGCCGAAGCTGCATATAATACTAAGCGAATCGCACAACTGTTCGAGGGTCAGACGCGTCACACGCCGAGCCCCGAGTCGCTTTCAGTGCGTACAAGGTTAGCGGATAATCCCGAAATGGCATTGCGTTGGCAACGCATGGTAAACATTATGGAAGGAAAGAGGTGCGATACTCCGAGCCCAGATCGGTCAAGGCGACGAGATTCAATCGGAAACCCGGAACTCGCTCTACGCAGGCAACGCGTTGCTGATCTCATGCAAGGTGTGCCAAAACAGCGACGAAGCCCAGAACACTCGACGCAAAGACGGAACTCCGGTGATATGGCATTTAGAATGCAACGAGTATCTGATATAATGAAGAAGAAAACTGCCGAAGCCAAACGACCTAAAAGCTTCGGCAGACGGAAAGCGGCTCGCGAAATTATGAAGCAACGATTTGAGAAGAGCTTACAAATGCTAGCTGGTGAGCCGCGGCTGGAGGTGACTCCTTCAGCAGACTTGGAGAACGATTACGGGCTGCAGCAGTACCGCGCCAGCGCCCCGCAGTTTGACGAGCGCGTTAAGAAGTTAGAGCGCAAACTGCAGCACTATGTGAGCGCCGTGTGCTTGTGTGTGCACATTGCATGGAAACTAACAATACTTATATATGTATGTACGAGTGTGGGTGATTGCAGGCCTGAAAGGTCCCTGCCCTCGATATGTCACGTTGCACTTATGTTAATACATATTACGTATATACTCAATGAAAAATGCGTTTTCTGATAAAAAAATTACAGATAATATATCTGAAAAACGTTTTATTTTGAAAAAATATATTCAATCTAATACTTATCGTGTGTGCATGATTAGCAATAACTCACTTGAGTGTCACCAATTTCTTTATTGATAAATTCTTATTTTATTAATAAAGATTCAATAATTAAATTCATTTCTACACACTAACCCTTGTTATATTTTTCTTATCTCTTATTTTACTAATTTCAATTCAAAGTTTTGACTTACGATATTGAACCTTATTTTATGTCCTAATTATCTATAACTAATTGTTATCGTTAATAAACAGGAAGAGAGCAGGATAGTCGGTAGTGGCGGTCGCAACGTCGGGGGCGGGGCTCGCGTGGCGCGTCTTGCGGCTGAACTGGCGAACACTAACACTCCTTCAGTAGCTCCGATAGCTTCGAAACCTAAGGATCTCATGAGATCAGTGGGGAAAATAGAACGAGACGATTGGAATGTGAAGGAGATCGAACGAAAAATCATGGAAAATAAACTAGGACGTCCCGAACCTAAGACTGCAGAGAAGGTACCCAAATGGGATCGTGAGCAAGTGAGTTATATTTAATTGAATTATGTACCTTCTAATGGTCACGAATGAATAAAATATAATTAAAAATTATAATGATATAAAAGAAATTATATAGTTTTTGCCCACTTAACATTTTAAATTTATTGTCAAAATTGCAAAAAATAAACATACACATGCGAGTTAATCAAAACACAAGTTTTAGTTTAAAATTGCGTAACAAAGAATACAATATAATATTTATTAGAAATTAGTTTTGTTTTGTAAATGTTGCCTATCTTCAATTTTAAAGTTACTAATATTGATCACAGAATATAACTTATTAACGAACTATAATGATGCAAAATTACCAACAAGCTATCTTTTCCGTAAATGAGGAGCAATAACTGTCATTGGAAGATCACACTCTGGTATACGAGTATCTCGTACTATATCGCAATATATATATATATATATATATATATAAATATATATGTATCTTTTTTTCTCAACAGTTCTTAGGTCGTCAGCGTAGGCTCAAAGAAGGCGATTCGAACGAAGAAAAGTGGGGTGAAATAGATGAAACTCTCCACAAATACGATCAAAAATTTAGAGATTCTGGAAGACCGGTTCATGGAACCAAGAAGGTCAAGTGTAGATTATTCTATTTTCGATTTTGTCTTAAAAATATGCCTAAAAGTAACATTTAACAAATTTTTATTATACAGGTAGCTAATTTAGCAACGAAATTTGTTAAAAAAGAAGAACCAAACGAAGAAGCTGATAAAGCAACCTCTAAAGAGGAGGTAAGTTGCAATTTACATAGTTATATATATATATATATATAAATATAAATAATTAAAATAGTGTTTATTGAACTTGTAAATATGATATTTTGCAAGTAACATTTTTGTTTATTCTCTAACATATATTTATATGTTAAAGTATAAAAGGCCGTGGCGTGGTCCGTCGTCGGCGGGCAAGCAGTGCGCGGCCTGCGGCACGCGCGTGTTCGCGGCAGAGGGTGTGACGGCCGACGGGTTGCACTTGCACCGCGCTTGCTTCCGGTGCGCCGTCTGTAAAGCCGTGTTGAGGCCCGGGTGGGTTTATATTTCGACTTTTTTGTTAATTTCTTTTCTGGTTTCATGCTTTGTTTTGTAGTTTCACACTTTCCGTTCAATTTGAAGATATTCGTTTTTCAATATCCAAGTATGCTTCTTACCAGCTTGAAATGAAAATAATCTAAACCCCTAAGAGTGAATTGTGCTTATAACTGTTGCGTTTCTTTTCTTTATTTATTTATTTTTAATCGATCTGCATTACCTTTAAACTTTATTAAATTACATATCAATTTATAAAAATGCAATTAAATTAACTTACTCCTTAAGATATTATAGGACCTGCTCGATTGCAAGGTACAATAATAATTCTTTTACATTAAAAATATATTACTCTCTATCTTTTTTAATTTATTTATTTCTTATTTACATTTATAGGAGCTACACAATGGAGCGTTACGGCAGTAGATTAGTGTGTCTCCGTCACTCCGGCGTCTCAGTGCCAGATGCGATAGCGTCCAGTTCCATGGCCCCGGTCCGTTCTGACGCAGCTCCGCCAACTCCTGAGAGAATCAGCCTGGAGCTATCTGATGGAGGTGCGAGGGTAATTGATGAGGACGAATGGACTGATAGAAACTTCCTACCTTCGGAGACTTCATGTGCTGGTGGACTTAGGTATGTCTGTTTGTTTTATATACTCATATATATATATATATATATATATATATATATATATATATATATATATATATAAACTATACTTATTCATTTATTCAGCTGTGTTGTTAATGTGTTGCAAATGACGTTAGCATAACTGCTTTTGCTGTGAATTTGGGGGTAATTTCCTGTAGGACCGACAAAACTGAAGCTTCTTTGTATTTTGACAATTCAAAATAGCTAGTCATGGAATAATTTAATAAAATATATTTTCGATTTTTTTATAAAGCGATGTTCTTAGTTTGAGCTGTATGTGTCACCGTAAGAATAAAAAAACGGTTAGTTTATAATATTACTCGTAAATTTATAACTTATAGTCCGACACAAGTGTTATTGCATATGGGAAGCACGCGCGGTAAATTGCGCAGAATACGTATGCGCAGAAAACGTTCGATCAGTGTTACCCTGTTATCTTATTTTACCCCACATTTAAAATATCTGATCACCTTTAGGTTGTAGTAAATTATACAAAACGAAAATTCTATGAGGATATCTAAATATT
The DNA here is from genome assembly GCA_018247715.1 of Heliconius burneyi. Lineage (NCBI taxonomy): Eukaryota > Metazoa > Arthropoda > Insecta > Lepidoptera > Nymphalidae > Heliconius > Heliconius burneyi. Next base: position 19,582 of record DWGR01000097.1, read on the forward strand.
GAATAATAATCAACTGTTTCATACATCGTTGTCGAGAATAAAATCAAAACTAGCCCGAAAAGTAACATAATTTATAAATTAATTCTAAACAACTGCTTATGAAACATGATGTTTATTTACATATGTATATCCTATTTACATTTATGTACAACATAAACATTCAGTATGCGCAATACAAGCTTATATACTATGCAATATAGATAAATAGATATATGGCAATATTCAAACTTCTCAAAGATACTCTCAAAAATATGAAATAAAATAAAATATTGGGTAAATTATTCAAATCAATTTTGATGTACAAAAAATTAAAATCTGGTATCCCTTTGCCATACAAGGTACTGTGCATCAGTGTGAGCGCTACGTCCTTACAGGAAATTCGTACCCACACATCTTTATAAGTACAATCGCGCTCACACCATATGATTCAAACAAGAATATAATTAATTGTAAACAAAAATTCCTTTTACCGTTTTGTTTGCTTGCTTTTATATTTGTCAATGAATTTGGATTGAAGAAGATTTGTATGTGGCCCTATTATAATAATTTCAATTAATTTTTTTATTTAATTTTTCAATTTACTTATCCATAACTTGATTTTGCATGTTACTTAAGCTAACACAATAATTATTATAATATTACCAGATAAATATGCTTTACTACGCCACTTTGTAAATATGATGCTATATGATATTATATTCATATTTCATATTAATGAACTGGCAGTGTTGCGCTCGACTGTACCGCAGTGTTGTGACCGCCCAGTCACTCGCGCCCAGGGCGTCTATGTGCAGATATCAAAATACGCGTTCTGCGCAATTTACCGCGCGTGCTTCCCATATGCAATAACACTTGTGTCGGACTATAACTTAGCTTCACGCTTTATCCATAGTGGGATAGTCAGAGAACGGAGCGCGAAAAGCTACGGTTTCTTTCGCCTCGTCCACTGTCATCAACCTCTTCATACATGTCCTCCGGGGGGTCCTCACGCTTTTTACATGACGCTCCTCCAGTATCTTTGATACTGTGTTTCTGAAGGTCAACCGAGGTGGTGACCTTCAGAAAGTTCGGTGGTGTGGTAAGAGAGTTTAAATCTCTCTTACCACACACTTTTCCATCATAAATCTTTTTGCCATTCTTTCATCACTCATTCGCTCGACGTGCCCAAACTAACTAAACACGTTCTTCTTCATTTTCACCGTGACATCCTCGTTAGTGCCTGCCATTCTTTGTATCTCCTGATTGTGGATTCGATCAGCTAAGCTGACTCCACATATCCTACAAGGAGATTGCATCTCCACGGCATCTTTCTTTCATTCTTCTTCTGTAATACTCACGTTTCGCTGCCGTATAACAACATCATTTTATTAACAATCCGAAAATTAATATAAAATCCGAGAATCTAAAAAGATATCAATAAAATGATTATTTTTATCATGTGATGTAAAGTATATTGTATTGAGAATATTTTTTTTAATTTATTCGAAAATTAGAAAACAAACAATTAAGAATTAAGATTATATACTGTGACTTTGTTATTTATATACTAACACTTCCGCAGATATACGGTTATTTAAGTGCGGGTTCGGTTAGGTTAGGTTAGTTATTCTTAAATTCAAAAGTTTCTGTCCTAACCTGTACTTAAAAACTGCCTAATCTATAGTTGCGGTGGTGTTAGTACATAAATGATATTTTTTACTAATTACATATATTGAGCCTACTGTAATAGTTTTTAACTTCTATATTGAATTTTTGCGTTTGACAATGTCGGTAAACACTTTCCGGATAGTTTATAAATTTACGAGTAAGATTAAAAACTAACGGTGTTCATAATTTTATGTTTATTACACTTTTGGAGAAGGTTTTGATATTTTAATCGATTTAAAAACGGAGGTCCTGAGTTTAATGTAAAATTATATTATCCAGTGACGAAGAAGAGTCCAGCTCGGATGAATACACGGACGCTGGTGACAGCGACAACGAAGCAAAGCATTCGCCAGAACCGGCCATCAGTGAGCCCAGACCTACACATTCTCTTCTTTATTTCTCTGATGATTCCTTCGGCTATGATGATTATTCTGAAGATGGCAAGTTGTAGCGAGATCTATCTTTAATTAACCGACTTCTGTAAGAAAAGGAGGTTATGAATTCGACTGTATGTTTTTTTTTATGTTTGTTACCTCAAAACTTTTGACTGGATGGACCGATTTGGATGATTTTTTTTTATTTGAAAGCACTACTTCCCATGTGGTCCCATTTTTTTCCCAAAATTATAATCTATTCTAATTCTTCTAATAATATAATCTTTGTAAAATTATTTTGTTACTTTCATTCATTGTTAGAAGTCGGTTTTTGTCTTTGTTAAAAATTAATTTATTTTATTTATATTTTTTGCTTATAGAGTTATGAATAAGTAATGTCTTTAATTAAATGTATGTATAGTAATAAGTGCATGAGTTTCAAATATTATAATGTAATAAAGGACATGGATAAATTTTTAAAAAAAAAATCAGAAGTAATGATTTTTCAAGCCCTGAGACTACAAATATTACTCTTTTTTTTACTTTTTTTCTGTAATGTAATCATGACTAATCCTTATGTAAATAACAGTTTAAAATTAAAACATACCCGCCTCAGTTTTTAATAAAATGTTGTGTTTTTGCCCAACATTAAATTTGAAATAATTACAACATCCAACTTTAACCGACTGTCCTGTAAAAAAAATTTAGTACACTATTTTGACAAGTAACCCTAAAAGATGGCGCATTTAATTTTTCGTGGCTTATTACTTTATTGATGATCATATAATTAAATGATAATTATAGAATTTACAGCGACAATAGTTATTCTGTAGATTGGTGACTTTATACCAGTAAAAGATTTCATGTCGTAAAGAGGGCTAGAAAAGCCTTACGTGCGTTGTTGAAAAGTTATATTCGTACACACCTAGTAAACAACTATTTATAAACCGCCGTCGCCCTGGAGAAGGATTTTCTAAATTTTTGAACAAGCTTCCCTTCAAAATAAACAAAAGTAAGAAAAGTCATAAAATCAAATTATGCAGCCGTCGACGGCTAACTTCAGTGTTCTATACCGTATACTATTCATCCACTTTCAGGTGCAGAATCATCGGGCAACGAGTCCTGTTCTCGTATGCGGGCGGCGCGCGAGGCTCGACGCCGTGAGGTGCCCGCTGACGCGCGACCGCCGACTGACAGCAGCGAGGTACAACGCTGCGTCGTTGTATAGTACACATATTGGATATTGGCCGTTGGGAGGTGCGCTGACGCTCTCTACCGCCGCCGTACTTTTCGTTTTACTCATCTCATTCTGTGTTTATTTTTAGTTTATTTTTATTAATTCGTTTTATACCATCTGTACATTACGTCACATGTTAATGGAAAGGGAAGCAGGGTAATATTAGCGATTTTTAATATATATATATATAATAAAATTTCCGAACTGAACTCCTAACGATTTTTGACTGACACCACAGACTGACTAGATAGTATCATGAATGTGCCCAACTGTGACCAGGACGTGACGTCACAGAATTCGTGTAACGTAATTTATAGACGGCCCCTTATATAATATATGTATGTGCATGCATTTAGTGTATTAGAAATACTATATCAATATTTATCACACATATTTTATATTAAAAATACTATAATGCAATATTATCTTGCAGAGATTTCTCAATTATTTTGTCCTAATTAATAAAGGAGTACAGGTTCTTTATTGTCGGGTTCACTACTCTACTATAGTTTTTTTTCATACTATTACTGTTTTTTAATTTATTTGTTTGTTTGCAGCTGATACTTTGGAGGAATTAGAATTCTAAGATCAAAATACATATTTTTTTATTTTTTGAAAATAAATGGTGATGTATAAGAAATAATATTTATAATATTTGAAAAAAACACATCGTTATCATTTAAAAGCAAATATTTGGATAAATTTGATGCGAGCAATATCGTACTATTTTTTTTATTATAATATTATTTTAAGTTACTAAAAATTTACATTGAAATCGAAGCATGTATCACATACATACATATCGCATTTAATACAGGCGGCGGAGAGAGGTAAGAGTGCTATGCACACACTAACTTCCGTCTTAATACATTTTAGTTGTTGCTGTTTTCGCTTATTATAAATTATAATTATTTAATAGGCAAATAAATAAATTATTCTGTTTTTATTTGTTTGTTACTATTTAGAAACGTTATCTGTAATTATACATATGCTGTTTTTCCCAAAAAACTAGAAAATTAATTTCATTAGCAGTAACAATATAATTTTGATGTCGATGTTGTGTGTGATATTGACTAACTATTAATATTATTTTTATTATATCTTAGGGTTAGAACTTTCAATAGAAAAAAAATGTTATTATTGTTTACGGTAAGTTAGAGTGTTGTTCGTGCGTGCGCACCTTCCCTTTGTAAACTTAAGTTGTGTTATGTTAGAAAAGTCAGAACTATTAAATTAATATGTTAATCTTAAATAAACAAATATAATAAGCTAGTGTTATACCTATGCAGGTGGAGTCGGAGGAGGAAAGTGAGAGTAGCGATGAGGAAGTATCATCAGCGACAGAAGTGTCTACTGACAGTGAATTTGCAAGAGAGGAATGTACTCCAGCTTGCCCCACTTCCCCGCCTGCCATCTTAGTGACTGAGGCCACTCCCCCCGCGCCCTTACCCCATGCCCCTGCACCCGCCGTACCCCCCGAGTATCCCATTAGTAGAACACGATCAGCCGGCGGTCTAGCCACCAAGCGAGCATTAGAACTAAAGAGAAAATACCTCCTTGGTGAACCTTCACCGCCATCCGTCAGAAAGTCAGACTCGACGTCACAACTAGACACGAAGTTAGAAGCTTTCCGATCTAATATTACGGAAATACAGAAACTATTGAACCCAGCACCCGCTCAACCACAAAAACCCATTGTTACCTTCCAAATTACAGAGGAAAACAAATTTCAACCAATGCCAGATATAATTAAAAATCTATGCAGTGATGCACCCGTAGACTTGTTGACTAAAGGAGATTCACCACTTTGCAAAAGTGATTGGCGAGAGCCCATAAAGGAAGAAAAGAAGGAGCCGGATATAGAACTGGATTCACTTTCAGAGGAAGACTCATCGCAGACCGAGACAATGTCCAATCAGCCTGTGCCCAGAGTGGAAGTTCACGACGAGGGCGGCGAGCTGATACAGTTAGATAGTTTAACTATTATAAGTAATGGCCTAGATGACAACGATGAAAAGGCTTCAGGTACGGCTACAACGACAGGCCCTACTGTGCTGGTAGCGGACTCAGAGTCTTCAGAATCTTGTAGGGACGCCACCACTTTAGCTTTAACTGAAACGGAATTGTCTGATTGGGCAGCAGAAAGTGCTGTATTAGACGATTGTGGTTTTGAAGACAGGGACGATAGAAAAAGGAGCAAAAATCCTAGAAGCCTTAGTGGACCGAAATTGGTGCATGAAACGAAAAATATACCTGCAATAGCATCGCATGTCTGTGGGAGAAACAGCCCTGAACCAATTGTCTTTTCAAATGCCTTAGAACACTTCGAGTTTGCAGATGAAGGTGATCAAGATCCTTTTATAGAAACTCCTACAACCCCTAGGAATGAAGGTTTTATGGAATTAATGGACAACGACTATGATCCTTATTTTCCCACCAACGATAGGTCTATGAATTTTATTGAAAGAACTTTTTCAGAAACTACTACGCGGCCTAATGAAATGGTCCAAGCAGAAGATGAAAAACCAAGTGATTTTTCTGATGTCATAAAGTTTATTGACGATCAAGATTCTAAAACAGAAAGTGTCTCAAAAGGCGAAAGCGAAAAATCTGTATCTCATGTTGAAACGCCAATAAATGATGTCCTTGATAAATCTAATACAAGCAGCGACAGAAAAGAAGATTCTCTCATAAAAGTTTCAGAACTCAGCAGTGTGGATTTCGATGCTGACATAGACCTAAAACGGGAATCTACGAGTATATATGACACATCACCACCGTTAGAAGATGAAAATGGAAGTAAACTTGATAAAGTAGATGACGACAAATTAGAAAATGAAACATCATTAGAAGATATTTCTCCTCCTTTAGCTTCTGAAAAATCTAAGTCACAAAGTAGTTTAACTAATAGCAATTTAAATAAGCCTATATCATTTACGAATCCTTGCAGTATTAGACTATACGCACCGGCTATCTGTAGATCAGCCAGTGAGACATTCACTAGACCTAACATTCGGCTGCTTGCGTCCGTACCGCAAAATACAGACTTCAGTCTTTCTAATAATTTTAGTTCTGATTCTGTTTCCACAACAAGCCCCTCTTCTAGACGTGATACTATTGAAAAAGTGCATGAAATAAAAAAGGAACGAGAGGAACAGACTGAAGTAGTGCGGCGTTTAGTACTGGAGAGGCTTGGTAGTAACGGGCAGCGGGCTAACAAGAAGTGCCCTCGAAGAAGCAGGCCGTCCCCGCTGAGCGCCGTGCCCCCGCCTGTGCCGCCGCCTCCCGTGTCGCCCCCCGTACCCCCGTTGCCGCCCCCGTCACCGCCGCCGCCTCTCGCCGCTCTGCCCGTCGCGCCCTCTCTCTCCGACCCCGACCTCACGCACGAGAGGAGACGGACAGGTATTATGAGGAGCATTTCGAATTACTTCAACAGACGACTGGGACCCCGACAAAAGGTAATTTTATATTATATTCATGTCCATAGCATTTCCAAAGCATTTAAAATCCATAATTATACATTAAATGCAATATATAAGAAAACTTCAAAAAGATAACATGTGCACAAACAGTATGAAAAATGAACATCTCATCTGACACACGCAAAGACGCATTGCATTTTACATGAATGTGTTTGTCATACTTTGCTATACGACGGCCCTTAGCTGTGCTGACATAGAACTTACACGAGTACATAGAATTGTGAATATTGTAAATAATGGTGGTTGTTAAATTTGGGGTGGGTATCCATATTTGGCTCATTAAATAATTCGCTTAGGTCACATATGTTCACATAAAGGACACCCAGAGTAGACTAACACTAGTTAAATTTTCAGTGTGTCTCGGAGCCGGACCTGACGACGCACGTAAGCAAAGCATATCAAATACAGTATCGTGAACTCGTGAGTCGCATGCTGAGTCCATCTCTCTCGCACATCATCCGCTAACTGTACGTTGTCTTGTCTCGCTCAGTCACACCGTTACGAGTTACGACTGACTCATAGTTTTGCTATTTTGAATCTGTGACTGAGTCACACTTTAATACCGTTACCTATCCTGCATAAACTCTCTGCATTGGATCATAGTTTTACTATATTGAATTTTTGACTATCAACTGTTACGACTTACATAAGTTGTAAGTCCCGCTTGTACTTTCTACGCTAAGACTATAATAGTGCTTTATAAATTCTGTGACAGTTACACCGTTACGACTCTCGACCTGCCTTCCACTTGTATCGTTTACATTAGAGCATTGAATATGACATATCTTCCGATCTTCTTTGTCTTCCCAAAATTAGAATAATTTTATTCGAATATGAAAAAAAAAAGTTTGATTTACTTTGTAAATAAATTAGTGACAAACAACTCATCAATAAACCGATCATTAAGACGGTATATTTTATCTTCATGAAGTCACTATTTAAGATATTTCATATAACTACAGATTTTAAAGATTTTCGCATTTTTTTAAATCCTCCGAATCCCATGTAAGTTATAATGTTGCTCGTTGTCTTTGTTTTCCCTCGTTAAGGGCAAGTTAGAAGGATGGATTTTTGTCTTTATATTATTGTATTAGCTTTTTATTTTACCTTTCAGCATGTTGTCTGCTAAATGATATGCGCGCTATTGATTGTTCTGCATGTTTGAATGGCTTTGTTATTTATTCTATGACAAATTGAATGCTTAATTGTCTATGGATGATCATTTCTGCTATTATTTATCTTTTTATTTGTTATTTAAAAATAAATGCTATAAATTTTCTGTGCTAAAGTTGTTTGATATTAGTATTGCAGTACCTAGTTTCTATGTATGTTTTTATTCGTATTTATTCTACTATTACTTTGTTGAAATTACGAATCCAGTTGATTGTAAAAAAAAACCTTAAGAAAATATTTTGATTAATTTAAAGAATTATTTTTACGTAGACATTGTCCTATATTGTATAAAGCATGTAAAGTAGATGTGGTAATTGTTTGAGTTAGTGAATGCAAAAGTGAATGCAAGAGAAATTTTAACATACTTGAACTATAAAGCATATATAACATAACAGGAGCTGCATCAAAGCCGTCGCGACCACAAGTCCACAGGTGCTTTGCAAGACGCGCCCCCTATACCGCCACCACCTGCCAGTTATACCCCACCTAATGTATCTGCATCATCACGATCGAGACCAGGTACTGTAGAATATATTTTTTATACAAATTATGGTTTAATAGTAGATAGAATGAAGATGTTGATTTTGATCTTAATAAAAGATCCGTTCAAGTATTACTTAATTCTATTATTAAAGCTTTTTTTAGCACTCCCCACCTCTTGTTTAGTGTGCTCTTTAAAATAGTTTTTGTACATTTTTTAAACCGTTCACTTTCGTTTTACTTACTTAAGTCATATGAGATAGTCATATATTTTTTACCTTGTTTAAAAAGAACATACAATGTAATCAAAGGATAAAAAGGATTGCACCATATAACAATCGTATGATCCTGTATAGATGTGTGATTAGTTGATTACAGCTCCACACATGTGATTTCACATCCACATAATTATATGTATGTAAACGTTTTCATTTCGTGACTTACTATCGTAATGTATTCAACATCTGTACATTGATATAAAAAACAGTTTTAATTACTAGGTAGTTCTCTAATTATTTGGCAGTCTCCCAAAATTGTGACTAGCCCTGAGCTCTTACAATTCACGGTCTATCCCTAGTAAGGTGTTGATCTGATTCATTCCCCCAAATTGCGTTACGTAATACTTGAACGCCCCTAGGATAAAAATATTGCCACCGTTTTATTTTTTTTAACAAAGATACAAATATTTTTTGTTATATATTGCGTTTTAGTTTTCATTTTGCGGCATGAATTTATTTGTAATGTAGCTTTTCCATTTGTCTCTAGCATTGAGCTCTATCGCATTTTAATACATAAACTTCCATAATTTAATTATCATTATAAAAAAACATTTTGCAAAACAATCCACACAGCATTGTCATAATAAAGAAACCATTATTTTAATAAATAATAGTTTATCATAAGCTTATGCCACCAACATAACAATAACTCCCATCATATAAGGAGGGTATTACGGGGGGTCGGGGGGTCCTGGAGGTGTTGGGGACGAAGACGAGCGCGACGCGATGCAGCTGTGGTTCGAAGCAAGGTGGGCCCGGCTCGTGGCACAACGCCGCGCTAGGGAGGAATCTCGAGAGCCTGCCGACCGGCGCGTGGCGAGACTACAACGAAGATTAACACGACCCCTCTCCGGTATTGTAGCATGACACTCATATTGTATGCCACTAACTGTCATTTGTTATTAACATTTTTTTTATTAGATTTTTGATTGTTTTAAATGTATTTAATGTTTACGAAAGTTATACGTGTTGGGAAAACTAATGGAGTTGTAAAGTTAAAAAAAATAGGTCCATACGGTAGTGTAATACTGTATGGTGATCATTGGGTGACTATGTAGATCATGAACTTTAAAGAATTAAATTATTTTTTATGCTATCCATCCATTTATTGCCGGACCAAACTTTATATACATTTATTTGCAATTTAATTTAAACTTCAAATATTAAAGAGGCATTGCTTAATTTAATGATACCTGAAATAATTTAAGGTAATCTGCATATCGTATCATATTCAATATAGCATGACTTCTTCATCGCATTAGCTTATTAATATTTTATTTACTTTTTTTTTGTCCATTTTCGCTGATAGCTGCTGATGCATAGCCAAATATTTATTATTTGTTTTTAATGATGATGCTAATCATTTATTTATTTATTTTATTCCTATTTTATTCATAAACTTATAAATAATAAAGAGAATTGTTGGAAAATTTCGACGTGGCTCGATAAGAATATATAGATCAATTGATTTATTGAAATAATGAACTGATTCTACTAAGCCCAAGTAAAAATGTTGCTGGGTACGAATTTTTATATAGGTATAACGTTCGCGAATTTTATAAACGTGTAATTAAGTAATTATTATAAGTAAGTACAATAAGTAATTATTTGCTTATAAAATTCTTTCAGCCGAGCAGCAAGCAGCTACAGTAGCTGAGCTGGTTCAAGTCTCCGCTCAACGTGATGCACATCTCGCTTTAATGGCAGCAGACAGGTAAGAAGAAAAAATATTTATCTTCTTTTTTTTCTAGCCTTACTGTGTTTTGCAAATATAGAGGGAAGCCATAGGGGGCTAGTGTTAATATACTCCCTTTCCCACTTTCCGAGACAATGGTTTTTCCCTAATTTTCGAGACATTGTGTAACTTTACGCCGCGTTTTGTCTTCCAGAGTGGAGAAATAAAAAATATTTTCATTTTTATTTATTATTCCTCTCAATGGGGATCCACCTTACAACCATCGCGTTTACAATCAGACGCTATCACACTGTGTCACGACGGTGTCTATTTATGTTTTTAAAAAATAAAATATAGGATAACGGATATATCTTTTATATTTTTTTTTCAGGAGACGAAATGCAGCTAGCAGCGGAGTTGGCGGCTAAATTCGGTTTAAGTTTTCCATTGTAAACTTTGCCTGAAGTTTTACCAGAGATTTTTATATCGGACAAAGTATGTTCAATCATATTCTGTTGGAACTATAAAGATTTAGAAACAAAAATATATTAAGTACCTACGTTAGAATAAAATCATTGTAATCACTAGGCGAGAGCTTTATTCAATATTTTTATTTAGCTTATATCATACACTATATAAAAGAACAAGATAGCTTTAAAGTTGCAAAGGGGATACGGCTTCTTTAGCGTCGATTACTGAAATTATAAATAATATTCTAAAGAGATTACACTAACAAATATTTACAACCTATTAGCTATGCTGTACATCTAATATACTCGTATGGAAAAGGTATACGTACATATTTATGTTATTAAATATTCGATATCGATGTGTTGGCATTATTTTTAAATTATAACAAATGGTACATCATATGACGTTGTTTATTTGTTGAAATATAAAAAATGAAATTATTTACATACTACATACTTTATAATATTTTATCGGTTATATATATATTTTATTTAATTGTAAATTCAAATACTTGATGTACATGACATGTAAGAGGTTAGCACCTCGATAAAGCTTTAGGGAGTTTTGCATTATGTCAACAGATATTTGAACTGAGAAACAAGTCAAAATGCACAAAATTCCTGCTATTGTGTATGAACGGTGTGCTAGATATGCCAAAAGAGTATATTATCGTAAAACTATAGTATAAAATAAGTATAGAAAAGTGCTAAGTACTACGATCTTATGCTAATCTGCATTTTAATTGCTATATTTCCTTGTAATTAAAAAATAAATACAAATGTAATATTACTCGCCCTATTAAATGCTTTCGATCACGTTTTTAACATAAAGTACAATAAAATATAGCATAGATAGAAAGTATGGACAAATTATTTATGTGTACAATGCAGGGATGTTATGGAGCTCTGTTACCCAATATAGTAACCGATAGATCGAAAAGTTTTGCATAATTTTTGTTATGGGCGGAGTATAAATGAGATATGACGAGCCGAGGACAGAGCTACGCACGATATAACTATAAGTGCAAAGAACTTTTGTTACTAGATAAAAATAAATAACAAATATAACAAAAACTGTCAGTAAAAATAGTAATATATTCTTTAAAAACCAAATATCCGTATCCAGATTCGACTTACTATATCCATAACATCCCTGGTATTAAGAACTAAATGAAAAGGAAACATGTTGCACTTTAAGCTAACAGGGAAATATGGTATCGTAAGAAAATATTTTTATGAGAACATTTAAATTGTTATATTATAGAGTATTTTTTTTACAAATGTAGTTAATAGAATATCTTTATAGTAGCTGTATTTGTAGTATTTATCAATTAGTAGTCACCGCTACTGGCACTTTGGGTAACTCACGCGTCGCTTACAGTATGTACGTAACGCTGTCTAAGTGCATGCATTATTATACTTATGTAAGCGTAATATTTAATACGGTGATTTTTTTTAAATATTTAGTATTGGTTCTAAATTTTATAACAGTATTACTTTAAATACACGACTATGACGGGAATTATGAAAATGCGCAGTTTTTGACAAAAGAATAAACTAATTATGTATGACTTCAAATATGAAATTAAGAAAAGAATTTAAACAAAGTCTTACTTTTACGAAAATTTTGATCGCTTGCTATCTAAATTAAGTCGCTCATTCCCCAACGATGCTCACAAATTGTGTATGATTTTCTTTCTTAAAAATACTAATGAACTCTCCTTCATAAAAACTAGCATAGATAAATAAAGTTTTTCGTGGCAGTATTCAAAAGTCATGGTAAACTATGCCTAAAATTAAATAAAAATAGAATTAATACTTAACTTTTATTATTTAAACATTCAATATAGCTTTAGATTCATTTTTTTTATAGAATTAGCTAAGACTACACTTATATTTTTGCTAAAATTACGTCACAAGCGGCCCGTCCTTGAAAGATGTTTATGATATGCTTAATTTTTTGTACGTTGGTGCGTGGGGATTTTTTTAATATATATATATATATATATATATATATATATATATATATATATATATATGCATTTTTAAATAAAATACAAGCTTAAGGTCACTATACATTATTTAAACAGGATTCAGAAGCATTATGAAATATTACTTAATATATACACTATTATTCCTTTTACGTTTATCATTTATACATGTTATTGTTATATTTCGAGAATAAGTTTAATAGAAGTTTTTGCGGATTTTTTAGACTTGTTACTGTTAATTTGTTTACTTCATTGGAATTGAATCATGATAGATCGATATAATTATCACAAGCTCATACACATGAATGAATAAGACTAATTCAATATTGGACAAAAATCTGGAATATTTCATACACTGATAGTGAAATTTAAATCATGAAAAATATAAGTATAATATATAAAAAATCAAAAACATTTTTATGTAGAAATGGCAACGTCTATACTAATATGTTTTATAAATTTATGTTAACCTTTTAAATTTTCTTTATTAATGTTTAACGTACTATAGGCGTAACTAAGACTCAATTTTAGACAAATATCTAGAATATTAATGATCTCTTCAGAAAGTATGTTCTGTGCAGATCCTCTAAATCGTTTTTAACGGCAGCTATATTTTTTTTATCTAAAGTAATCAGTGCAACCTTAAGAATTGTATTATTTGTTATTAGTACGGCTTAATATGAAAATAGAATTAAGAACAGCGCAAGGTTCTACACAAAGCATTTTACCTCTTTTTTGTATAAACAATTTTGAATTAATAAAAATATTGCTATCTTACAAAGGGTTTTTTAATTGTCACCATCACCTTTAATTTAAACTACAATTAAATTTATCACAAAACTTTATTTCGGTTACATGAATGCGCACATTGGTGTAAGACAATATATCATAATACTAAATGTAACAAAAACAACAAATATTTAATGAACTAATTACTGTTGACGATAATTTGAATTGCTTATTTTTGTTTTCTTTTGTAGCTCCACGCTGTATCCCTGAGGAAACATGGGAACCTAATGTTAAGATACTCCGTACTCTACTTTCCGCCATACTTTGTCTTATTACCAGAGCAGGGAAATGAAAACATTATATATTTCATCTCCTCGAATGGGAATCGAACCCACAACCTGTCGCTTAATTAATTCGAGGCGGTAATTGCTTATGAAAAAAAAATGAAAATCAAACTTCATTGATTCCTTTATTGCCTGTTCAATGGCACATATACAAAGTTGTCATAAACTTAGCTTTAGGTCGAAAAAAATTGTACTCACAAATATTTTAAAAACATTGTAAGCAATCAACAAAGGAATATTTTGTACCTTTCAGAAGTTAAAATTAACTTTTTGTTTCAATAAACATATATGATGGTGTTAGATATTAACGCTAACATGAGTTAAAATTGATTTTTGTTAAGTGAATAAATGAGAAGATACAATAAGATATTAGTCGTCTAGAAGAAAGTTAGAACGCTGGTCAATGATTAACTTCAATCTAGTCTTAAAAACTTATATTTACATATCATATCGAATTTTGCCAATGCAAATGTACTTATGTTACATGTAAACAAATACCTATACCAACAAAAATATAAGAAAAGATCAAGGTAATCATAGCAAAAGCAAGAAAGATTGGATTTCCTTAAGTACATGCTGCTCTTATTCATATCAGTAGATCATGTTTAGAAAAATGTTTGAAAAAATATTATATATATAGAATCTTAACATATATTTACTATTTAATAACTAATCATTTCTCCAGTTTTAAGTCATCTAACTTATCACTTAACTTACATTTGTTTTATAAATTACTGTATAGTTTTTGTCTGGTTTAAGCAGGCAGAAATGTATATAACACGACATGATAGCGTTGGTCCGGTGCTTAAACAATTATTATCTATTTAATATTTCTAAAAAGCGAACTTATCAATATCTACATACATTTATATTAAAAAGCCAATTTGCAAGAAGGATTTAGTCTAAAACGTGCATATT
>DWGR01000098.1:0-34309 GCA_018247715.1 Heliconius burneyi
TAAAGAATAGGAATGAATTTTTTGCTTTTTCTCGCTCTGTAGGAAGACACATCGCCGCTTTGACTTAATACATACACAATGACTCGAAAATTTGGACGAAGGAGTGTCTTAACACTAGGTTCTCTCATTTTACCTTGTAAATGCAGAATAAAGCGTGAAGCTGATGAAAAATATTTTAACATTATTATTAGGTAAAAACAAATTCCTTCTATTGATTCACGAGAGGGCGAAGTCATGTTGTAATTTGTATTTGCTACTGTAAGAGTTTTTGGTCGGCTGTTCTGAGAAGGCCTAATTTAACAAACAATTATTTCCGCTATACCAAAAGATAAGCTCGTCATTATCCATCGATTTATTATTATAGGTTGATATCCTTGTAAAAACTTCTTCAGTTCTCCATAGTTAGGTTACATAGATTATTAAATTGATATTTTTCACTTAAGAAAGAAGCAAAGTGCTTCTTGGAAACCTTGGAAAATTTCCAAGCAGCGCGGGCTTAAATCCCGCTACGTTCAGATTGTTATACGTTCATAAATAAATGAAAATTTCACTAAACAATTTTTACTCGATTAAATGATTGTTTGTATGTATATAATATTAATTTTGATATTCTCCAAGAAAAATCACGGAGTTAAATTCCGCCACTCATTACAGTGTCTCGAAAATTGGGTGAAACGTGGCTTTATCTACCGTGCTATACCAGAAAAAGGGTGAAGCAGCTTTTTTCTTCAATTTTTATTCCCTCAAACGGTAATTGAACCCTTAACCATCACGTATACGCTGACATTACTTTTGCTACAATGACATTACCTTTTTAATGAAATAGTTTTAATTTAAGTTTTAAATAAAATAAAACATTTACTTTATATTACTAAGATATACGAGTAGTATATTCGTCTGTTTGTCTTCTTAACTTGTTAAAGCAAATATCAAAGCGAGTTTTAGTTCGTTTAGCTTAACCTAAGAAAATATGAATATGAAATGCATATAATTTGGAATTTACTTTGAGAAAACTTGTATTAATGGTAGTATAATATTTTAATGATGATTAAACTTCGTTGACGCCAGTAGACGCAGGGGCCAAGCGTAATGTACTCGCGACAGGTTGTGGGTTCGATTTCCACTCAAGAGACCACTCAACGGTAACGAGGAAAAACGCGACGTTGGGGTTCGGCAAGATAATTATTCTTTAATCATAAGAGAAGATAATTATTCAAACTAGGTAATAATAACATTTCAGTTTCCTTGTAGGACGGTATTCTTATTCTTATAACATACCTTCCAAAAGAATTCCTCAAAAAACAAAAGAACTATCTATTACTTGTACGAGTATACATTTTTTATCCGACTATGTATAGAGACATTTCATTAGCAAAAGGAAAAAAATTCTTCAGAAACAAAGAAGTAAAAGCGTAATCTAAAGTTCCGTGACTGTTCAGAGTTCACAAATTGATTTATTAGTTCATGCTTAATACCTTCCGTTTTTGTATTCTACTGATTAAATATGTATATAGGTTTTCTTTTCTTGTTTACATGTCTACTACTCTATATTTGCGATTTGGCTGTATATTCACGCTGCATCCCGCATATACTAGACAGAGGGAACCCAGTGTTGAGGCACTCGGTTCACCACGTTTCACCGAATTTATCGAGGCATTGCTTGTTGAGTGGCGATACTCAACGCCGAGATTTTGCTTTAGTACCAGAGCGAAAATGGAAATATTAATGAATAATAACTCATTCCTCACAGTGGGAATCGAACCCTCAACTGTCGCGCTACAGTTGTGTCCCTGCACCATGACGGATTCAGTGGATTATAATAAAACGATTGTCGTGATTATACAGCTGACCTAAATTCCTTCGACGAAATGGATTTATACAATATATAAATATTTTTTAAATCGAACCTGTAGTTCTTGAGCTTAGCAAGTACAACCAAACAAACTCCTCAGTTTTATAATATTAGAATTGATATATGTATATGCCTGTTTTGATGTATTTATATTTTTATTTCTTAACGCTCTCTCATTTTAACTCACTTAACTCTAACTCAACATGCAATGACTCCAGAATTCTGCGGGAAATGAGGAAAAGAAGTGTTTTAATGAGAACATAGTGTCTTAACACTAGGTTCCCCCTGCTTACATGAAGCTTAAAAAATCTATCTAACCCTAGGGTAGGCCCCTTCAACTTGTGGCATACCGCATGAAACTTAAAAAAAATATTTGAGAGAATTAATTAACACGATTGAAGTCGCTGGTAAAATATTTGTATTTTAATTTACATAAAAGTACAACAGCAAGAATTTCTCATAAGTTATCATTATGAAAATGGAAACACGATGTAATATGCAATATAACGAGCGCAGTGGGAATAAATAAGACAAGATAGCATCTCCTGGTGCGCCGCCAGCCACACCTGCATATAGGCTCTGGGGTAACCAAGTATTGTGGTCAGGTTAACGGAGTCGGAGACTAGGTCATAGGTTCAGCGTTTGGTCATGGTGCAGGGGCACAAAAGTGCGACTGTAAATGTGACGGTTTAGCATCTATTCTAAGCTAAAAGAAAAATAACGAAGACAAAATAAAAAAAAATATTCAAGAAATTGACAAATCACAAAAGAAAACTGTTAAAAATGGAGTCGATAGAGTCAAAATCTGGTAACTAAAGATGAAACCATTGACAAAAGAAGAAAATTAATATTAAAACATAAATCTAAAGATGAACTCAATACTAAATTACCATTACCGGAAATCGAATCGACTACACGGACGCCTCTAATGTTATCCGTAATATCCATTTAATGCAGCCTCCCTAGCTCCTTTGCTAATAAAAGCACGATAAATTTATAAAAAAATACTGTAATAACATGCGTATATTAAAAAATCTATTCAAATAATTAACTTTATGCAAACGAGGCATTATGAGACATATCATGTATTTCTGTTTTTCATCTATAGCACTTAATCGTGTTCTTGACTGTAACCTCGGTAATCCAAGATTCAATCCCCTCTTGGATCTCCCCTCAGATGGACAAAGCACGGTGTTAAATTTCGCTGCCTAACACAATGTTATGAATTTAGGTGTAAAGCATTCAACCAACTGTTTTAACACTGGGTTTTCCATTTTACCGAATATAAGGGTGAAATGGAAAACCCAACCCAACCCTTTGTCTCCAAAGCGGAAGCTGTGAAAAAAAATAATAGTAAAAAAATCCAACCTTTACTTAATGAATAGTGTCTTTATCTATATAAAAGATAGGATATTTCCATCTAAACGAAGACATAATTAAATTAACATACATACAGTACATATATATTAAACGTTAAACTATAAAAGGCACAGGATATTTAATCTTATAGGGTTATCCCAAAAATTATCTGAACAAGGGTTCTATTTCCGGTGTGCGTCCCTTCTTACGTACCCTCTTTTGCAAATGGGGGTAATTCTGACCTAACACGAACATTTCCAATAGTTAATTGGTAAGGGCGTATTTTAGTCTGGAGGGATTTTTTTATTCTCTTACTTACATATAATGGAAACGAGACCGCTCTGGATTCAATTCCCACTCGGGTAAATTATATTCACTACGCTACATAGCAGGCAATGCTTTGATAATGAAGTGGTATATGGAGAACGGGGTATCGTAACGCTAGGTTTCTCCTGTATACCCTGGTATATGACTGAGAAGGTAAATAATTGAAGAAATGCTTTGTGTTTCTTTCTAATATCAAAACATTTCGTTCTCCTCTTTCCGTCCTTACTCCAGACACTGTAAGATGACTGGCAGTGCTCAACGCTGCCCTCAGTCTTATAATGTATGAAAATTAAACAATGAATTAATATAATTTCTAACTACACATATCACAAATAGCCCACTTAAGCCCCATTGTTAATTAGAAAGGGATTACCAATCGAAGGTATAAGCTCCTCATACAGACAAACTTTGTCGATTTAAACACGTACTAACATCTGTTAGCGGTTTTGCTTCGACGTTTTAACACCTGCTCTTTATTTTGTGAATGGAACTGTATTTAGTAGTAAGAGATCGAGGTTTTTGGTGATATAGCTTATGACGGAGGTTACAGGTTCATATTTTAATTTGGAATCTTTAAAAAAAAATTGCAAGCTTATAAAATAAAAAAAAAACTAATATAAGGTGCAGTGCATCCAGAATTGGGCAAAAAGTGAGGGTCGGAGTGTCTTAACACTAGCTTCCCTCTGCCTACTCTGCTGTGTGCGGGATACAGCGTGACGCTGATTTGATTAAATTTTTTACATGCAGAATTTTTATTATTATTTTTACATGTATGTGAAGCTAAAAAAGCATCAAAATTTATATTTTGAATAGCCCAGCTTCATAGCGTCTGACTGTAAGTGTGACTACTGTGACAGGGTATGCTAAGGGGTAAGGGGAACCTAGTGTTAAGACACTCCGTTCCCATTAAGTGCGCTCCACTGAAGTCTGGAGGCATTGAGTGTTCAGTGACAGAACGCCGCGCTTTTCGTCGTTACCAGAGTGAAAATTAATATATTAATTATTTCATTTCCCCGAGTGGGTATCGAACCCACAACCTGTCACGCTTACAGTCGCACATCTGTGTCTGCGTTGATTGACCTCAATAATAATAATAATACTAACAAAATATTTAAAAGAGTCCAATAAGATAGTTAAGAAGACTCCCAGGAACGTAACATATGCAAGCAGAACGTTCGTGCGGTTATTTATCGCGAGTTCAACTAAAAAGATGTTTTCCTTTACAAAACGATAAATTTCAACCTTCTGTAGTTAGTTACGTTTTAAAAGTATGTAGAGCGTGAACGTTTGTATTGCACTATAGTCTTACTGCGGTTATGTCTGTCTGTTTATATTTATATGCACATAATAGTGCTTCACGCTGTATAGCGGGGAGACAGAGGGAACATGGGAACCTAATGTTAAGACACCGTTCGCATTAAGATACTCATAGCCCCCACTTTCCGCTGAATTTTTGAAGTATTGCGTGTTGAATGGCGGAACTCAACGCTGCTCTTTTACCTTGTTGCCAGAAATATTTAATATTTTCATTTCTATTGAAAATATTAAATATTTCATTCCCCGGAGTGGGAATTGAACCCACAACCGTTGCGTTTACTATCGCACTGCATATTGTACTTCTAAATCTATAACCATTATGTAATACAGGCTAATTGGAGATATAATAGAGCTATTATAAGGAGTACTATTATCTCAATTATGATCAAAGCTAATTTGAATGGAATAGAAAATCTTGAGTTACTAGGTGAAGCGATGAGTGTGGGTTCAGTTGCTTGGAGGAATAAATTATCCTCGCCTCTCTCTTGCCAGACGAAGCGCGGCGTTAAGTTTTGCCACGGTAAACGTAGTTTGTGAATATATATTTTTTGTATATATGGTGTAATATATATTTATCTTTCTATCTTTAATATATAATAATAAAAAATTCTGGGTACGATTAAGTATACATATTCTTACAAAAATAAGCTTCATCTAAATACAAATAAAAAGTTTCCCTCGACATTTCGATGATTTTCTAAGAAAAATCTCAGACTACAATAAATAAAATAAGTAATGTGGTTAACTAAAGTTCTATTCACATTTAGTAGATCACTTGAATAACTTCAAACGCGGTCGGTCGAGACGGTCGACGTCTCAGTAATTGTACTTTTTCTACGAGATTTGCATTGAAATTATACTAATTTTATACCTGAGTTATATATGTGTGTGTGTATGTATGTACACATGAAGCCATCGTGGCCCAGGGGCACAAGGTTATGACTAAAACGCGACGGTTGTAGGTTCGATCCCTACTCGAGAAAATTCATTATTATTTCTTAATATTTTCCTTTCTTTGCTCTGACACCAAGGCAAAAGCCCGACATTGAGCTCCGCCGCTCAACAAGCAATGCCTGGAAAAATTCGATAGAAAGTGGAGAATGGAGTGAACAAGCCTGCTGTGTTTGTGTTAGATGGAATTGTAAATAAACAATCAATTATTCCTCTGACTGGGGATCGAACCCACAACTGTTGCGTTACGGTCACAATCTTATGCCTTTGCACCTTTAATGAACGTTCTTTTAAATGCAAAGCTCAGCTTACATCGAACTATCTAGTAAATAAACGTAATTTTAACAATTTTAAACTGTTATTCTACTACATTTAGAAAAGAAAAATCGTTTTTTTAAAACGTATAAAAATTTGAACGTAGTGGGATTTGAACCCGCGCTGGTCTTGGGAACCGTCCAAGCGCTTTGACCGCTAAACCATACGTCCTCTCAAGCTACGTCGAAATGCTTATACGCTTCTCAAAACTTATTTAAATTGTTAACATCTCTACAGGGAGATTATAAATTATTTTTATTTCCACGCTTTGGTAGACACAGTGCAATGCTAGCGCTGGAGTACAAGCGTGAGTCTGTAACACGGTGATTGTGGATTTGATTCTCGGTCGAGGGAATTGAGTTATTAGTTAATTGTATTTTTATTTCTTCGCTCGGATACTAAGGGGAAAGCACGGCGTTGAGTTACATTGTTCAACACGCAATGAGTCGAAAATATATATAAGTAAAAGTAAGTATATAAGTTGAGGTGTGTTATAAAAAAACTGTCTTTGTTTTACCCATTATTCATGTATGGGCTCAAAACGTTATTTTGAGCCCGACCACCTATCGTGTGGTGCATTTTAAATGAATTTACTTTTGTACGTCAACGTCGCGTTGTCGCGTCGGTTTGAAACATTTTCAAAGCTTTGATGTATTACATTTAACTGAGCAAGCTGCACTAAAATTTCGGACATGATGCAATTATTGCTTTCAACAGCTTTCCATGTTGGTGCTGTGGCTTAGTAGTTCGTGTTTTTGACTAAACTATGGGGTCGGGATTCAATTCGCGGTAGAGACTAAAAATATAAAATTTAATGATGAATCACACTCACATGAGTCCGATGTCCACTATAGAGAATGATTATGTTATTTAATTTATCCCGCCCTGGTAGATATAATAAATATATAAATAATTTCTCTACACCCTGAAAAAATAAATAAAATCAAATAAGCTTCACGCTGTATCCCGCACACAGCAGGGTAGACAGAGAGAACCTAGTGTTAAGAAATTCCGTTCCCCACTTTCTGCCGAATTCTGGAAGCATTGCGTGTTGAGTGGCAGAGCTCAACGCCACGCTTTTGCTTCGACACCAGAGCGAAGAAATGAAAATATAAACGAAAATAAATATTTCACTTCCTCGAGTGGGTATCGAAACTACAACCGTCGCGTTACATTCACACCCTTGTGCCGCTGCGTCACGACGGCCTCAAAAATTTTCAGTCCGAAAAAAAGTATATATATGCTTTTTTCACGCAGGTAAAGTAGTAAGAGTCTAGTATTAAGACATATATATACCTAATTTCTCACGCTAATTTGGAGACATTGCGAAACTCAACGTCGCGCCTTGTTTGCCAGAGCGACGTGATACCAGGATATTATCATTCCTCCGAGTGAGGATTAAACTCACGACTGTCGGGTTAACTGTCAGATATTCGCCAACTTTAGCTACATGTCAAAGATATTAGAAGTTAAATTACTAATATATAACTTTTACATGAAGTATAAGAGGATTAACGTTCGTTGCACTAATCCTTTTAATAAAAAGTTTAGTCAATTACTTGATTAAATATATCAAATTAAGCGTAATACATTTCTGTAAATGGCAATCTTGTAAAAGAGGGTAGATATAGATAAAAAGACTATGAAAGCATTGGAATAGAATCTCTTTCTGAATAATTTACAAACATATTTTTTATCTTGTTTTTTTTTAAAAAAAAAACCTTAACCGCTACCGATTTCTAATAAAAAAATTATTTTGGATATGTGTTTGTCACTATATTCCTCCTAAACAGCTGCACAGACTTATATTAGTTTCTGTATTAATATTTCAACGGGCTCCTGGATGGTTGAAAATACAATTGAACCACGTGTACCACACGAGGACTATTTTTGTTTGAGCCTCACACTTCATCCCACTTACAGCGGAGTAGGCAGAGTTCCCTCTTCCATATTAGGTTCCCAGAGGAACCTGAGGGACACTCTGTTCCCATTAGGAAACTTTCATCCTCACTTTTCATCGAATTTTGGAGGCTAAGATCTGTTAAGTGGCAAAATTCAAAACCACGCTTTTCCTCGTTATCAGAACAAGGAAACGGAAACACGAATAATTCATCTTTTGGAATGGGAATTGAACCCATAACCTGTCACAGGCAAGAACTGGCTTCTGCATAAATATCTTCTTCTCTAAACTACAATTTTCTAATTTTGAATTCAGTACCATCGAATATGCTCAACCACATAAAATGAAGAAGAAACTAGCAAAATTTATTAGAAAACACATAAAAGCACATGGCGCTGAAACATTTAAGTTATATTATATTCGAAATGTGACTTGTCGTTTTAAATAACAATCAAGGTGCCCGCGGGAGTTCGCCAGACATAAATTGTGAGCGTGAAAATTACCTTTACACAACCCGCGTCCCTCGGGCTTTGGGCAATTTCTGAGTAATGGCTCGGAAAACATTTGAATGAATGCGTGTAAAGTTATCTTTTATAAACTACACTGACTAAAAGGTAAAGTGAATCTTTGTGTGGTTTTAGTTATTTGTTATTTCAATTGTTTTCTAGTATAAGATTATTTGAACTAGTTTTTTGCTTATAACGTCTTATGAATCGACGAAAAAACATGACTTACTGTCACGTTCCGTCGGAACAGAGCGTGCGAGCGAGAGCGCGGAATAAAAGATAGAGAGACACGATCGGCCTTAGCGATCGGCTTGTTACATATCTGTCCATTCATTGTCATTTGTAATGATTAAGTATATTTTTTTATTACTTGTAATTTTCTGTATAATTTAAGTAAAAGAGTACCTGAATTGCCGAGTCCAAATAAATGTTAATTTATCAATTAACTCCTTCTTTGTGTTACAAAATTATGTTTTTGGTAATATTTTTGATGTATTTAAAATTAATAGAATTCTCTATTGATAATGATATCTAAGTAATTAAAATAGAGATCTTAACATTCATAATAAGTTGAAATAAGCGTAAAAGAATTTCGACGTAGCTTGATGAGAACGTGTGGCTTCAATTCACGCTATGGTCAAATTCTTATGTTTTCTAAAATGTATCAATATTTTTCCACTTCGTACCATTACTAACTGAGATTAGCGCAGTCAACTAAACAAATTCTTCAGCTTAATTGTATTTGTAAGAAAAAACATAACTAGTCTGATAGACAAATTTTCATAATATATAACGTGAAACATTCATGATGTTCTAAATAAATAAGCTTTTCCACATTTTTCTAATATTGTCTCTTTTTTAACGTGACAATGGTGAACTCAGTGGCACGCTCGAAAGGCCATAACATAATTAAAGAATTGAAACGAAACTCTTATCCTCTTAGACGCAATTCGCTCTGTACTAAAATTTTCACCCCAAATTTTGAACCTTAATTCAAAATCGAATCTTGGACTTTCATAAAACAACGCCTCTATAAAATATTTGCAATTACAAAATTCTCATTTTAACACACATATAGCACAAGTTGGCACGTGTATGAACATAATGAATAGCATTACAGCTGGCTCCCCGCGGCGCGATGAGTTACAATAACCGTATATACTCGTAGTTTGCAGCATAGCCTTATTTTTGAGAGATTTATACTTTATATGCTTACACTAACTACTGGTGAACGGAAGTAAATATATTTAAATAAGCCAAAAAAAAATTAAGCAATTTTCACTAGGTGAGGAAAAATTGATTATGTTTTTTGTAGCTTCATGCTGTATCATGTCAGGGTAGGAAGAGGAAACCTGGTCTCAAATTAAGCGGAAGCCCATTTTCCACTGAGGTATTGCGTGTTGAGTGAACTTAAATTCATTTCCTCGATTAGGAATCGAACTCTCAGCCTGTTGCGTTTACTGTTGTGAACCTGCGGCACCACTGGCCTTAAAACACGCTTTCTATAAAGGTTTAAATTGTTTGAATTTGCAATACTACGCTACTCTTAGTTTATAATGAAGAGACCTTACCTATCTTAGATGATTAAAAGGATCAATCAAACATATAACATAATTTAATAATTTTTAATTTGAAAAAATTCAATATTTCTAAAATTTTTTCCGAGACCGTCTTCGTGATACCCACTGCACAAGCGTCTTAGTGTAACGCGACAGTTGTGGGTTCGATTCCTACTCGGGGAATTCATTATTTTCTGATATTTTCATTGCTTCGCTCTGGTTCCAAGTTGAAGATGCGGCATTGAGTTTCACGACTCAAAACGCAATGTGAATTTGGCAAGATAGGAAAGAATAGGCGAGACACTCCCTTCCCTACTTTCTGCCAAATTTTTGAGGCATTGCGTGTTAATCATTTAACACGCAATGCCTCAAACCTAATCATTTAGGTGGGAAGCTAAAAAAAATGTTCATGGTAAACTTACCCACGGTGGCGGTACCCTTTAAAATTGGAGAATATTTTACAGGTATTCCTTATAAAGCTTTGATTTTTAGACCGTAACATATAATTTATCGGCATTTACACACATGTTGTAGAGACATTTATAGCACGATACTAATGCACGGTAATATGTCATAAATCCTGTATTCGGATTAAGCTCTGGACATCCATCATTATGAGAATTGAAAATGCAAAGTTTCCTGTCACTATATATCTTCAATTCATACTGGCTATCAGGTTTTTATATGGTTAAAGGTGTGCTAGTGAATGACTTTGGTCTTAATTTTCCACTTTCTGAGGCGGAGTTAAGCGTTAGAGAGGCGGAGTTAAGCGCCGTGTTTCTCGTAATTAAACCAAATAGAAAAATCCTTTGCGATTCCCATTAGGATTTAAAATATCGCGTTTTGTTTTGATATGTCCCAATAATTTTGCGGTATATAAATACTTTTTTACCCTATATATGTAAATACAAATATCCTCAGGGACATATTAGTATAGTATTATGTGCATTCGTATTGTGAAACTAAAAAGAATTTGAAGACTTCGTCCACCGGTGTCCGTTCAAATTCAAGACATTGTATGTTGAGAGGTGCAACTCAACGTCGGCCAATGGTAACAAAGGTAATGCTGTCCAACATGACTCCTATGATGTAAAAATAATATTTCACAAAATAGTATTGTGTGTGTGTGTGTGTGTGTTCCTATTTATTCCATTAATTATTTTGGATTCGATTTTGATACTGGGTTATTAGATTCAATTTGGGTATTTTTTGTCATATGCAATCATTACAGTTATTTAACAAAAAATATTATAAATCCTTAACCAAATCAATAATTTAATATATAAGGCTGTTTCTGAACGAGTAAATTAAAATAGTCCTTGTTGACTTTTCTTGGTTGTCAATCAATTCTGTTTATTTAATTAATAATAATGTAGTCCAAGCGGGCGAAGTCGCTGGCGGGACGCTAGTACAAATAAAATATAAAAAAACAAAAAAAGAAGAATCTTCTAAAAAGTTATTGAGCTTCTTTAAAAGATTTCAAGTTTAGAGAGCTGAATGAACGATTTCCTTTGGATCGGATATCTAAGTTTAATTAAGATTTGGCCTGGAGTCGGAGGGAAAGTGCCTCAGCTTTATGAAAACTTTTCACCGACAAAGGCTCGAGCAATTTCACAAATCTCTTGTATTCGTATTATTTTCGGAATGTAATAAAATTTAGTTAATTTTAACTGTTTTGTAATTTGAAGTTGAAGTGGCTCTGTATCTGTTATTTGATAACTGTGAGTTTAGTTTGAAATTTATAATTTTTAAGGATAAGGACGAACTTAATGTTTCAAGGCAATGCGGAACTTAACACCGCATTTTATCTTGTTACCAGAGTAAGTGCCACGCCACGACGTTTAGGATCTACTTAATAATTTGAATCTTAGAATATATATAATCAGTAGTACTAACAATATAGAGACGGTCAAGGAATCAGGAGTTATACAATCTGAAAAATTATCTGCGTTTATACTACATACCAACCAGTAAGTATTATTAGGCAATTTTATGGAGGCCGTCGTGGCGCAGCGGGACAAGAGTGTGACTGTTACGCGACGTTTGTGGGTTCGATTCCCACTCGAGGCAGTGAAATATTTATTTACGTTTATATTTCCATTCTTCGCTCTGGTTTCGAAGCAAAGCGCGGCGTTGAGTTCTGCCATTCAACACGTATTGCCTCCATAATTTGGTAGAAAGTGGAGAACGGAGTATCTTAACACTAGGTTACTTCTGCCTACCTTGTTGTGTGCGGGATACAGCGTGAAGCTGATTTGATTTAATTTTAATATTAGATTTTATGGTGTTATTAAGGACATAAGGTGAGGAAGACGAGGAGATGGAACTATTTGTTCCTTTTATGTTCGTAAACGCTTGTTATTTATTAGGGTCTAGCAAGGGCTTAAAATCATGCTTAATATCTGACAATGGATAACGTCATTTTTAAAATTATTCCCATAAAAAAAAAATACTTTATAATTTCACGAAAATTAGATACTATTTTATGCACATTGTTTATCTAATAACTGTTAAAGTAACCTCCATCTAAATTGCATAAACCCTAGTAGTACTTACTGGTGTTGGGTGTAAATGCAGACAAACTTTCAGGATTTTATAACATATTGAAGATTTGGCTGAGTTCGGCTCTTAGGCCACTTTTGTTTTGAATCTAATATATTTTCACCTTTACATCGTGTATGGGGAAACAAACAGCCTATCTTACGTTTCGACAATGCTTTATTAAGCATTCTGACATACCTGACAGAGGAAAAATGAAGCGTTCACATGGAAATGTGCGTGAATAATTTAGACATATTCGCACTACGCGTGTCATTGTCTAGATTTATTCATCATTTGCTTTTACGCACTTGGCTAATGTATTCGGTACTTGGTATTCCAAGATGGTAATGGATTGAAGTCTGTTTGTGTAGTAATGTTGTTAAATTGAAGATTTTTTTTGGTTGAATGCGCTTATCTCGGGAACTACTACTTCAAATTGGGAAAAAAATGTTTTTGATAATCGAGAATTGCTATATATGACTGAGGCCAGCGTGGTACAGGGCTGCCAGCATGCGACTGAAAGCACGAGGGTTGTTTATTCTATTCCTACTCGGTGAAATGAAATTTTAAATATTTTTATTGCCTTAAGGAATCAAAGCGCGACGCTCAGCGCCATTCAACACACAATGCCTTAGGAATTCGGCGAAAATTGGAGAACAAAAGTTTTAATGGAAACGATGTGATAATACTAGGTTCTCATGGTCCCTCTGTCTACTGCTAAGTATAAAATACAGAATGAAGCCTAGAATTAATTATACCATGTTAATTTCTTCGATGTAACCCACTTCGCCTGCCGTCAGACTTAGGAATCACTTAGAATGTACCAAACACAAGTCGTGGTATATTTTCAATTGACTACGACAACAAATCCAAAGCTAATAAATAGATTATAATAAAAGTTACTTTTAGAGTTGAATTCCTTAAACTTAAACGAACGAACGATTTTTCACTTATAACTTATTCAAAAGTAAAATGTTTCGAGAAATGCTTCAGAAACTGTCCGACCTCCTTCAAAATATCTATATTATGAATAACTAAAACGCTGAGATACGTAGTAAATGTATTCTGAATATATAAATGCGTAATGTGCTTAAAACACCTTGATATTTACATCTTGGGCTTAAAAGTGTACCGTAATGTAATTTTCCAGTTCCATAACTTTATTTTATATTTATATGTTCTTTTGTAGCTTTACACTATGTCTTGTACATTGCGGGATAGGCAGAGAGAATAGTGTCTATTCCTATTAAAATATTTTCAGTTCCCACTTGCCACCGAAATTATAATAATTATATTTTTTATGATAGAGACATTATTACGTTATGCTAGCCATAACGTAATAATGTCTATATTATAAATCTATCTCTGACTCTACACGCGATGGTTGTAGGCTCGATCTCTGAGATGTTTTGTTTTTTTTTTATTTCGTACTGGATTTTGTACTTAGCAGAATAGTAATTAAATTATACCATTGACTTTTGAAAAGAGCAATTGTTGAGTTTCTTGCCTGCTCTCATCAGCAGAACTGCCTTCCGAACCGGTGTAAGCGTTTTATTTATATGTTCACTCGGCAATTCAAAAGTGCTTATAAAAGTCTATTTGAATAAAGAATATTTTGAATTTTATTTGAATAAGCAAAGGGAATCGTTCTTATTAAGATACATACGTTCCGCACTTTCCGCCGAATTGAATCGAACACACAAGCTATCACGTGTACGCACGCAACGCACGCTTGTACCCCAACATCAGGACTGGCATCAAGCTCAACTCAGGCGAATTGTTTTATCTATAAACTACTGAGTATTTTTTCTCGTTGAGTTTCGTCACTCAACACCTAATGTCGGACGTTCTAAAGGGAACGAACTATCTTGACATTAACGTAGTGTGCCTATCCCCATATATAGAGAAAAGCATGCAGCTGTTTTAATTTTTCCTAAGTAGACCTAGAAAATAGCTTTTTCATAAATAGGTAACTATATGCTCTCCAAAATAAATTGTAGTGGCGCAGTGGTACAAATGTGCGGCTGTATACACGACAGATTGAAAGTTCGATTTCCATCCGACGAAGTGAAATATTTCATATTTTTATTACTTTTCAGAATCGAATTCACAACCGTCGTATTTACAGTGAGACGATCTGCCACTGTATCATGATAGCCTCAAAATTATTAACAGAAAATTAAACTACAATTTGTGTTTATTCAAATAATTTCTGCTCGCTTCACTGCGGATCAGTCGGAGACATTATTTAAAAAGTTTACTCACAAACTTTACCCAAGACCGCCTCTCAAAGCCTCTCAGCGAGTTTATTACTCGAGCTAGAATAATGAACAGTTTATAATTACTTTAGCGATATAGCGATGTATGATTGGCAGTTTTGAACAGAAATTAAGTTTTGAAGACCCCAATTTAATTTTGGTAGAACTCTTTAGTGGTGCTTTCAAATCAACTCAAGCAGAATTCTTTTATGTTAAGATTTTACCATGTTCTTAATATACGTAGTTAATTTTAAAATAAATGAGACAAGAAAGAAGAAATGTAAGAAGATTTTTTGATTAGAACAAGTAATTCATACGGTTAGCGAGGTCATCCAAACAAACTTTACAGCTTTGTATGTTAAAATTCCAAATTCCATTTCAGGGGAGTGAAATATTTATTATTTTCGTTTCATCGTTCTGACAAAGAGACAACGTGCTGTGTTGAGTTCCGCCACTCAAAACGCAAGATCTCAAAAATTTAATGAAAAGTGGGGAACGGTCATTTGTCCTAATAAAAACGTATTTTCTTAAGGTTCTTTAGTTCCCTCTGCCTACCCTGCTGTATGCGGGAGAGGCTAAAAAAAGAATATAGACAGAAGTTCACTACTGAACGAGCAATGTTTTTATATGCGGGACAGAGAGTGAACTTTTTTTTCTTTAAGAGTCAAATAATAGTTATATTATATGTATTTATTGGAAAAAATAAAAAATAATATATAAATGCATAATATTTTGATTAAAAAAGCAACAGAGATCTATAACAAGTATGAAAGTTATACATTAAAACAGTTCGACGAGTCCGTGAGTATCTTGTTTCCTCGATTAAGGATAAATTTAGTTTATATTTAAGTAGTGCTATTGATATTGGAAATTATTAAATGATTAAAGAATATTTACTTAGTTAATGAGTTATTTTAAGTTTAATTTTATCCATTCTAAAATGTACAAAGTGATACCGGTATTTGGAATTTTTTTTCAGCTTCTATAGTGCATATAACATGCTAGGCAGAAGGAACCTGAATGAACCAGTGTTAAGACACTCCGTTCCCCTTAAGACCTTTCAGTTTTCCAATGTCCGTCAAATTTTGCACGTATTGTGAGTTAAGTGGTGGCAGTCAACACCGAGCTTAGCCTCGTCATGAGAGCAAGGAAATTAAAATATTAAACATTTAAAATTTTCTTAAGTGGGAATCGAATTCATAATCTATTGCGTTTACAGTTGTATGCTTATGCCCCTGCACCAGTCGCGCCAGGACATGTCTGGCATCAGATCAGCTAAACATTTTGTAATTATAATTTTTTAACGCTATAAGTTGACTCTAACTTCTGATGATGAAACTAAACCCAAATCCAATCCATTCAAGTGAAAATCTCGGTCTAGTTATTGACTATGTTGACCGAAGCAATGTTTATTCTTGTCTAGTTTGATTGGATGGTACTATTTCATAAGCCCTAAACATAGAACAGAATAGGGAATACCCTTAAGACAATGTATTTGATTTAATACATTTATAATAATTAAATGATTTTTAAGGATAGTTGTAGCGCAGGGACACAAAGTATGACTGTAAACGACACTCTGGGGGTTTGTTCCCACCTCGAGAATATGAAATATTTGTTTAAATTTATATTTCCATTTCTTCCCTCAGGTGTCCAGGAAAGGCGCGGCGCAGTTCTTACACTCAACGCACAATGCCTCGTAAATCGGAGGGAAAGTGGGGAACGGAGAGTCTTAACTATAGTCTAACTTTGCCTACCCTGTTGCGTGAAGCTGATAAAAACATTGTGTTAATGACAAAGACAAGGTAAACGAGATCATAATAAGAGATCAAAGCCCGACGTTGAGTCTCCCATCCAACACGTAGTACCTCAATTTTGCGGAAAGAGGATACCTTAACTAGTCTTCCTCTGCCTACCCTGCTACGTGCGAGATCCAGCGTGAAGCTGAAAAAAGAAAGAAAAAAATAGAGAAGGTCTGATGATGTTCCCAGGGCCTGGGTAGTAGAATTCTCCTTGGTAGTAGAAGCGACTTGAAACTATCTACTCATATAATTTTTCCTAGATCACATTCATTAGGCTGTGAATGAGTTTACAATTTTTTTTAATTTTCTTCTATGTATTCTACCGTCATTTGTAAATTTTCTGCGCTATATAATTGTTTTGTTAGTATTCTCACACAAAAGAGTGTGATAGCATTCCTCTGCCAGCAAATTATGAGCGTGGTCGGACAACAAACGCTTTGTAGCGCTTTACATTGTCAAATATATGAGTGCTTAATGTCTGTTCGGTGTTTTCATTTTGTATTCGAAGTTAAACACTGTGTAAGTTAATAGCTGCGTACTTTTTTATGTTGTGATTTTTGTATAATACGCCTGTCTTGAAATGGCCTGTAAGGTTAAAGAATGAGAAATTAGTGAAATATATTATAAAACTAAACGATGAGCGTAAGAGATGTTTTTATTTGCTTATTACAGTAATATATACTTTTTCAGCTTCACTCTATACACCACTTATAGCAGAAGACAGAAATGACAATTTGTGATAAGACACTCCGCTCTACGCCTTTTGCCTATAGATTGAACCTGCAACTCTATGAGGTTTACAGTCACTGTTATACTACGCCACGATCGCCTGCAACGCATAAAATATTGTATTTTTTTCCCAGTTATTGAAAAGTTTTGGTAATGGATGTTGACATTGATTTGATTCAACCAACGGAGAGTACAATACGAAGTGTGTAATGGATAAGTTTTCTACTTTTTGCAAACAATAGTGAAGAAGCAGCTTCACGCTTTTTCTAGCATGTCAGGGTAGACATAAGGAATGTAGTCTTAAGGCACTTCGCTCTCCACTTACCGCCCAATTAAGAAAAGATTATCGGTTGAGCGATGGAACTCAACCAGCAAAGTCGCGATAGCTGGGTGGTCTGACTGATACCACGATGGCCGCAACAGACGTTCAATAAAGAAATAAGCAAAATTAAAAAGAACACTTTTTAACATTTATTTAAAATATTATTTCACTTAGGCTAAATAATATTTTTTTTATAAAACATCTTGTTATATTCAAAAATTTATACGTTCGCCCGAAAAAAGTAAAAAGAAACACCAGTGTAACTTATACCACACGACAGAGAGAGAGTGCGATTCAAACTGTCATCATACGTCTGTTTACTATTAATCATGGTATAATACGTCAATTTGACGGATGACGCCTCTAGAGAGGTGCTAGTAGCAAGTGTGTGAACGACCAAATGAATTACTTCGGCTAAGTGTAATAGACACTGACGTAAATGACAGATATTAGCTTTATGTTTATGTACTAATTATTTAACCCGGTTTCGTTTATGTTAGATTGAGATTCTAAGTCCACCAGACCTACGTCATTTTAGCAAAGCTGAAATTTTGACATATATAATAGAAAAACAAATTACATTTGAAAATGACCAATTACATTACAATTTCATTTTGATCCAAGCGACACGACAGCTATTGCTATAAAACATTTTATTGCTCTTCAAACATTCGCTTGTTATTGGATACTAGATACAACTTTTAGAAAAGTAAAATTGTATTTTTGATGTCATAGTAATGAAAAATTTGTAAGAAAACGCTATAAGTTTTATAAATAACTAGGCTTGTCTTGCATCTTTGTTTATGTGGACTTTCGGGTATAAAAAGAAAAAAACCATTATTTCTTCTTTTCCTAATATAATGTGGAAAACCTACGTTTTCCACATTCATGGATTTGGTACATGGTACTCGTATGTTGTGTGAGGAAACTCATCAATATGCACCGTTTCGAATTCTGCTACGTTCAAATTTTTATAAATATTTTTAATATATTAATCATAATTGTTTATATTTCATACCAACTTTACGTATTTTAATAATAATTTTGAGCAATTCCTTTCTGTTTACGCCAGTTCAAGACATCTCAAGCGTCAAATTAAAGTTTTAAATGTACAATAGTTGAGATTTGGGTCGTGTGTGATTTAAGCTAGCAGCATTGTTGGAGCCACAATGCTGTCTTCCACACATTTATATTAAAATACACAAGTGTAACCTGTAATATTTGTGGCAGTTTAACAATTCTGAAAATATGGCCATTTTTTGTTCTTTAGATTAAACAGGAAATTAATGAAAAATCTTTAGAATTTTTAACCGACTTCTTTTTTCGAAAAGTCGGAGATTCTATATTCGGCAAGTATTTTTTTTGTGAGTTCATCAGTTTCTTTTTAATTGATATGCCGATTTAAAAACATATTTTTTACTTGAAAAATCGTAGTTTTCCATTCTTTCCACCAAGTTATTAATGACGCTTAAAGGTATTATATGTATGTATAATGTATGATTGGATACGCCACCATGGCACAGTGGAACAGCTTTTAACTTTAAAAGCGATGGCTGTGGGTTAGGTCCTTAATCTCGAGAGTTGAGGCAGAACGAACCAAGTCTTAAAACACTCTGCTTTCTTCCTCTCACTTTCTTCAAAATGTTTTGGCGTATTGCGTTTTGAGTGAAGTAACTAAAAAAAATACTTTATAATAGAAAGCCAAAAATCCAAAATCTAGTATCATTTTTAAATTTAACTAAAAGATAATAATTAAATACCTGATCTTAAATATAAATATGACGGGTAGTTGTAAATGTTATTTCAATAAGGCTGAACGGAGAATCCTATCAATCACGTCAGTGGACATTCAGATAGATAGATCAATCTTAGTGTCAACGTTATTGAAATTTTAAGGACAATATAATGAGGCCAGTCGTAGCGTAGCGACAGGTTGTGGACTCCCACTCAAGGAGATGAGATACTAAATATTTTTATTGCTTCGCTCTGGTGTTAAGGCAAAGTGTAGCTTTGAGTTCTGCCTCTCAACACGCAATGCTTCCGGAATGTGGGTAACGGAGTGTCTTAACATTAGGTTCCCTCTGCGTACCCTGCAGTGTGGGAGAGCGTGAAGCTGATTTAATTTATTTAATGTTTAATTTCCACTATTTATATCTGGTGTAGTCTTCCTTAGTACTTAGTGCTACTAGACTTAGCATTGAATTCTATAACATCGAGTGTTTACTATAGAAACGGATTGACGCACATATATAATGTGACTCAAGTACTCTATGTGCCTATGTAATACTTAAGTATATCTATATTCATAAGTTTAAAGCGTAACGCGACGGTTGTGGGTTCGATCCCCACTAAGAGAATTAATTATATTTCATTAAATTTCATTTTGTCGCTCTGGCATCAAGGCAAAAACCCGGCGTTGAATTCTGCGACTCAATACGCAAAATATAAACACTTAACACTAGGTTTCCTCTGCTTACCCTACTATATGCGGGATACAGCGTGAAACTGATAAAAAAATTAGTATATCTATATGAATGTTGGAAAACAATTGCATATAACAAAAAATATCTACATTAGTGGCTGATTTAAAAATAAAAATTATTCCTGTATGACGGTCTTATAGTGTGCGATAAGTATTGCTAATAACTTTTTCTTCTTCTTTGGCCTTTTTTCTTCATCATTTGCTTGTTACTTGTGTTCAGTTTGGCAAACGTTTATGCAATACAGTAATAGAAGATAATTTACTGCTCCCCAACTAGGACTCAACACACACTTTTTATTGTAGAAAGGAGAGTAAAATTGCCAATTTTTTGTTTCAGTTCTGCTACTGGTGGAAGGATCTGATCTGGTAGTATGTGTAAGATTTTGTTATTTCAATTTGAATGTGGAGAACTTCATTGTTTTAAAATTTCTGTATCGATTATGGCATATTTAACACGTACTCAAAAAAATACGAAGAGTACATTGAAACAAAAACAAAAAATTAATCGTCGATTTCAAAATGAAATATTTTATTTGGAACGAATAAATATGTTATAGTAAATTTTCAAATTCAGACCATCGGCCTTCATTCAACCGCAGATCTGATTATTCTGAGAGTAATAAACTACTATGCGGTAGGTAAGGTTCGACGCCGTTTTCAGAAATCTTTATGTTTTATTCTACCCATATTTCTTTTTCAAAAAAAAACTAAAAAATGAAAACCGGAGTGTTCTAATACTAGGTTCACTCTGCTGTGTGCGGAATACAGCGTGAAGCTGATTTGTTTATATTATTTATTTTGGACATATCTTCCTTCATTGTTTGATAACATAATAAAGCAAATGTGTAGAAGTAAACAAAGTAAATCCTCGAAAGCCTCACACGTACGTTATTGTCTCTGGATTAGACACTATCAACTCGTGCTAATTCCCGTTTCAATAGATTATATGGTAGTGTAAAAATAGCGATAGGCTTTTAATTTGTCTACTGAAATGTACGTACCGGTCGTTAACCGGCTTTTATTAGATACGCCTGTATCTAAGCCTCCTAATAAATTTAAAGCTTATAAAAACTAGTAAAGTGCGCGTCAGATTTGCCCACTGAGGGTTCCGTACTAAAAATATCTATGTGTTGTAAAAAAATGAGATTTAGAGCTTCACGCTCTGCCTCTCATCAATCTCTTCAAAAATACATATTTGCACTTTTTATCTTTAGATAATTATTCAAAAACTTTCAAGTCTTGTAAGCATCAAGGCTTTTATTATTTTTTATTTAATATGTTTGCTTTATTATACACAGCAATATTTTTAAACCGGAAAATCCACTAATTATTTTGAGTAATTTCTAAGTACTCTTATTCGTTTCCCAAATTTTGCGGATCTAACATAGCAAAGCGAGGCGTTGAGTACCGCCACTGAGGGACGCAATAAAAACAGAGAAAGGTGACAGTTATGGTTTAATGATTTGTGACGGCAGTATCCCGCGTATAGCAGGGTAGTTCGAAAAACCCATCCTTTTTACCACTTTTCGCCTAATTTTCGAGACATTGCGAATTGGGCCACGTTGCCCAATGCCTTGCCCGATTTTGTAACATACTTGTTACCAAAGCAGAAAAAAAATATCTAAAAAGTGAAAATCTAAAAAGTGAAAAAGTTGACAAGCTTTGTAACGTGTTGAGTGGTGGATCTTATTATTACAATTAGTGTACAAGAGCGGGGCTGATGTAGTAAATAATTTACATAATATTTACATTTCCACGCATTAGTTCCCCAAGAGAGCGACTGCGCTACCATGACTCTATATTTATATCATCGTGAAAAGTCCTTAAATGTAATTTACTAGTTCCAGCGTCCATACTTCCTTTTGTACCAATCATTGTTATCACACCGCGCGTGTGTTGTAAAACGTGTGTAAATCATAACTTGAGTTGCGTCGTAAAACATAACAACTCGTCGGTGTGACGACAATATATTATAGCTTATTCAAACGTGCGCTTTTTAAATGTTGTACCATTTCAGATGTGAAGCATTTTTTTATTTATTTATTTTTTATATTTTTTTTTTGGTAAAAGCATGGCAAACGAGCGTACGGGTCACCTGATAGTAAGTGATCACCGCCGCTCACGACACCGCGTAACACCAGAGGAGTTACTGGTGCGTTGCCAGCTTATTTTACGGCATTTTCACGTTTTTTAACCGCTTAGTAGGGTAGGTAGGGAACAAGATATTAAATCACTCCGTTCTCACGCATGGACACCAATCACCAATAGACATTGCTTGAACAGCAATGTCTATTGGTGATTGGTGTCCATGCCATTGGTGCCATGTCCATTGGTGCCATGTGTCGAACTCATCGCCGCCGTCGCCGTCATTATCAAAAGCTGATCTACTAAGTCTCTGGTATTAATTAGTTCTTTGATTTTCATTCAACGGTCAATATCTATGTAGGGTGGTGGTGCGATTCACTATTGAGATATCTATTGGTGTGCGTGGGTTTCCTATACACTGTATGACCTATTGTGCCATTGGGATGTCTTACGACCAACAAACACATTGAGGAAGGAATTATTTGCCGGTAATTCTATTGTGAATTGAATATTGTATTATTTAATTATAATTAAGTAATCGAAAATTGAGGGAACGGAGTGTCTAAGCACCAAGCTCCCTCTGCCTTTATTTGAAATACAGCGTGAAGCTGTATAATACAGTGAAAATAAACGAGCTATTATAGACGACAGTGTGGCACGTCTTTAGATCGCAGAAAAAAATTGAAGCTCTAAGCTTGATACACGCTCATGAATTATTTAACATTCGTACTTCGTACGTATCTGATAATTTAAGATGCTTTAACTTTGACGCAATGTTTCTATACGTTGCGTTTTCTAATGTAGCTGACAATTACTTGAGTTAAATTCATATTTTTAATTTGACTAGCGATCCAAACACGGCTTCGCTCGCTTAGAATAACTTTTTAATAAAAAGTTATGTTATATCTAATAATAATATAATATAAATAACTCCAGAAATTCCGCAGAAAGTGGGGAACGGAGTGTTTTGACCTTAACGATTTTCTGAACAAAATGTTTTTAATGTTATTTTCTTATGTATACTTTAGTACAATAAAGAATATTTTTATTTATAAAGTTTTGAGAATGAAATAATAAGTAACATTTTTACATAGATTGCAGTTGTGTTATTCTGATGTATAATCTACATTACTGTAAGGTTTCATCGAAATCCGTTCAGTAAAACTATCGTTCAGTTATGTCTGTCACATGATATTTTCTAAGCCTGAGGTATATTAAAACCGTTAATGTGATGTTACATAGACTAGACTTCTTCGATAAATGTAATATCTAATAGAAAAAAATATATTTATTTTCTGAGATTAGCGTATTCTAACAAACAAAATTCAGCTTTTTAATATTATTTTAGTTTTAGACGTACATTACATGTAGGTTTTAAGATATTAAAGAGTAATTCAATTTTGTCCATTTTAAGATATTGAAGTTATTTTCTAGCTTTTAATATTTAATTCAGGCTCAGCGTCTGACTACGACTGCTGTGAGTTCGATTCTCAAATATCTCAAATATGGAAAATTAAACCCTTCCAGAACATCATAATGTAACAGAAATGTTATAATTAATTTTATTGATGTAATCAATGATCGCTGTCGCAATGCCATCCACACATTGGCGGCGCCTACATATGTGTCGGTATGACCCAACTGAATCATTCAATGACGGTCAGCCGAGTTTTGTGCGAATATGTTAAGTAAATTTGAATTTATTTATTCATTTGTTATGCGTCACGATTAATTAAACTCTAATTGACAATTTGATGTCTCTGGTGGCTAGTTTTGACCATTGTGTGGCGAAGAGACACGGTGTTTGAATGTAAACAAAGGTCGTGGGTTGTGTGGAAACAGTTATTTCATTTTCTTGCTGTGGTAACGTAGCGTAGCGGGTTGGGTTAGGTGACTCAACGCAACGCAATGTCTCGAAAATTAAGCCCTCCTATTTGCGATCATAGTACTACATCTCATTAAGCCTTAATTGTCATCTTTCTCCGTTTTTGCATAACATAGGAAAGCATGGAGGCACTCAACGCCACGCTTTGCTTTATTATGTAGATCTGAAAAATTCTAAAAATGAGTAATCATATTTTCCGATTTAATTTTTTTTGTTGGGCTTAAAGCAAAAATGTTAAATAACTAGCAACATGCCTGCGGCTTCGCCCGCTTCAACTATATTTTTATTTATATAATACAATTGAATTACTTTGTGTTCTGATAATTTTGTATCTCACCTATAGTGGCTTCTTATGTTCAAAATCAAAAATTTTAAAACTTCATAATTTCTAAAGCTTTTCAAAATCTTCAAAATTTCTTCGGTAGTTTTTTATAAATATACGTACAAACTTTTTTCTTAGAACACTTTGGAATATCGTGAAAAACTTTAATTTATTACATTCACCACATGTTAAAAAAATATATAAAGCGATTGCAATTGCATACTTAAATTACACACAAAACTGGCCTTCATAAGGATTTAATGAATTTATACAGTATTCTGATAAAGTTCTGATCACTTTTCGGTGTATTCTATTTATACAGTAATTTTTTCTTTAATATGTATACTCTAAAATATTGTTTGAAGACAGGTTGTATCCTTCATTTAGCAAGGTAGCCAGAGAGAATATGGGAACCTTATTTTAAGATACGTCATAGTTATAAAGGCACTTCCGTTCTCCTTTGTTTACGCCGAATTCTAAAGAGAGGTTGTGATAATTGGCAGAACTCATCGCTTTGCCTTGTTACCAGAGTTACTATATCATAAGCTTTAGCTTATTAACGTACAATTGGTTAATATATAGTTATTACAAAGTACACGTAAAAAGGATGTTTTTAAACATTTGTGTATGCTCGTAGATTTATTTCAAATGACCAAACCAAAGAATTCAAAAATTCAACGATTTAAAGATGGAGGCGTCGTTTTCAAACCGAAGAATTCAAAAATTCAAGATGAAGATGAAGTCGTCGTTTTCATTAATGTGTTGAACTACAATTTAAATGATTGATTACAATATAGCAATCTTTATATAGATATAGATTGCTGTATAATTTTCGCAGCAAACTAATGCCTTGAGTTCATTCAAACGACGATAACTTTTTTTAATGAACCGATTGACGAAACAACTTTAGATCTTAACTTTAAATCGGTTCAGTACTTTCGAAGATTAGCGTCACCATACATACAGATAGATAGACAAGAAATAAAAAAAATGCTTTCTATTTTTCTTGTATGTATTTCAGTCAAAAATATTTAATGTACAGACAAAATATTTTAGCTGTTTTATTATAGGTACATAGAGATAAGTCCTTGATGCTTATAAGACTTGAAGATTTTGAATAATTATCTAAAAATATAAAGTGTAAGTAAGGTTGTTTGAAGAGGTTGATGAGAGGTAGAGAGTGAAGCTTTACATCTCTTTTAGAATTTGACATTGTCACTTTTTAAAATACTAAAAAAAAATCAGCTTCACACTGTATTCTGCACACAGTAGGGTAACTGAAAAATGGAATTCGCAAGGTAAACTTTACCTTATCGATATTTATTTTAGCTTCACATACTGAAATCAACCTACCTACCCTAGGCAGTGGGGCAGCACTCTGCTGAATGGTGGAACTCAACGCAAAGCGTTACGTCGTTTCCAGGGCGAGGAAATTTTATTTCCTCGAGTGAGATGTGAACTCCACGCACGAACAACCTGTCACGCTTACTTACATGAAAAATAAAAATCTATATTTCTAGAACATATTTATGTTGCCTTAAAACTTTTTAGTTCAGAAATCCACTGGCGTTATCAAGTGTTTGCGGTTTCTAACTCTCCGTTGCATTATTCAACGGATATTGAATCGTCTCGTGACCGCCCTTCTAAGTGGCTTAATATAGCTAAGAGGATTTATTTTACCGTATAGATTATTTATAATGTACTTTTTCGATAATTTCTTTAAAATTCATTAATATTGTTGATGAATTCAGGTGTTGTGACTGTAAGCGTGGTGGTAACAGGTTCTTTCCCATACTACTTTAGGGAAATTAATTATATGCATTTTTCTTCCTGTAATAACATAACTAAACGCGGCGGTGTGTTCCGCTACTGAATACGCAATATCTCGAAAATATAGCTACTTACTCTCTTTACAGGAAAAAGTTTGAGGCCATTTTTTTGTATGATAAAAGCGTATCGCTGAGTTCCGCTAATCAAAGCGCAATGCCTCGAATTTGATCGGAAAATCGCGAACGGAATATTTATCACTATACGAGTATATCTCGTTTATCAAAGCACAAAAATAAGTGAAATTCTATATAATATACATCTATACATTAAATATACATCTTTATTTCTGCGTTTTAGTGTCGAGTCAAAGCGCGGCGTTGAGTTCTGCCACTCTACACGCAATGCCTCCAGAATTCAGTGGAATGGCGAACAGAGTGTCTTTACACCAGGCTCCCTCTGCGTACCCTGCATTGTGCGGGATACAGCGTGAAATTGATTTGTTTTTTAATATCATGTACATACTCTTATTTGTTATTTTAATTTTATACAACAATACTCTCTGTATCGATGTATACTCGCATGTATATTTTTAAACAGAACGTATAAATCAGTATAACAAACATGTCAATGCAGACTGAAATAAATCTTTCAGATTACGATCTGGACATGAGCGGATCCTATTTTAATTCGTACAGCTTTCAATGATATATTCATGTGTATGTATGTATGAATGAAAATAAATAAAAATCACTACTTATTTTTACACGTTAGCCGCAAGTAGCAGGGTAGGCAAAGAGAGTCTAGTATTAAGACACTTCATTCTCTGTTTTATTTATACTTATGTGTAATAAATGTTAGGGATGGTCATTTATTCAATTTAAATACTTAATCGTTTTTTAACTTTCAGACGCTAAATTTTACATGCAGCAGAGTAGCATTAAGACACTTCGTTCGCCATGTACCATTGTTGAGTGGCGGAACTCAGCACTGCACTGTATCTTATTACCAGAGCAGATAACAGAGTCTGTGCGGTACGACGGCCTCATAATTCGTACTATACTCGTAAAATATAGACAATTTTACGAACTAAAAATTTTTTAAAATTATATTATGTAAATTAAAAGGAGCTTTTGACATTAGTTTGTAGGATCAATACAAAATGATTATTATTATTAATATTCTTAGTTAATTAATTACCATTGAACAATTAACACTTTTATTTGACTATCATCATGAATAACATTCTCATACCTATCATACTACACTTTCCATGTGTGTGTATAGAGTTGAATACTCGTACATTTGTTAATAATTTTAATTAATTCAATTTGGTCAGCTGACATCAGCATAATATTGGTGAGTTGAATCAATGTATGAATGTATAACGAATTGTTTCGAGTTTCCATATCACTAGCTTTTACATGCTGCTCCAACCCGCGGTTTTATAAATAAATGAGTATTGTGAATTCTAAGTGCTTGAGGTAGCTCTGACTCTCTCTCACTCTCTGACTTTCTAAGGTACAAAGAGTTTCATGGAAACAAATGTTGAATTGTTATAAAGCCTACATACAGCCGTCCTTGATAAATGATATTCTCAATAGTACCATTTAGACATGGTCATGTCATTGTCCTTATATAAACAACTAGCTGGACTCTTCAACTAAATCTTTATTTTATTGTTAAAATATATGTAGATAATAAATGTAACATGTTAGAAAAATTGCAAGTATATAAAATTTGAAAATAAAATATACTTACTTAAACTGCACTGATATATTGATGCTTGAAACGGTTTCAGTAAAAAATCCACAAAAGCATTCTTCTTCAGTGTTTTGCATAGCGAGATGCCATATTCACAATTTTAACAAAATTTGATTATTTTTTAATGTGCGGGATAAGGCGTGAAAAAAAATCAAACCCACACTTTTCTACACCTTTCTCTTGGAAGTACGTCTTAGGTAGTTTCCAATAGATGTGACTTCGTGTTCCATTACTTTCGATATTTTTATACATTTCCAAAAAAATAATTTCATTCCATAATATGTACTTCACAATTTGATAAAATAGTCTAACTCGAAATAATAAAAATATAGTTTCTATAATACATATAACAAAGTTACTTTTATAAGCAAAAAAATATATGAACTATACAAGTTGTAATGAGAAACAGATGTTTTACAAAGACGAAAGTTTTGCTTGAAGTTTTTTTAGTAAACTTATGAAAACTTATGTGTTCAGTCACCGCCCTCAATGGTAGCTGGTAAATTTATATTTTTTAATAATTTATCTATATTTTCTAATCTTAAAAAAAAATAATTAATTAAAAATAAATTTAATATTGCATAGTCCATTTACCGAGAAACGTTATACGACTGTTAGTTAATTCCATTCGTGTATGAGTGAGGCTGCATGTGAAATCTAGTTATGGTATACTCGTATATAGCATTAATACCACGTATGAGAGAACCTTTATTCGGTCGCTAAATCCAATGAAGAACCAAAAAAATCAACAAACTTCATTGAGGCCATCGTGGCTCAGTGGCACAACATTTGACTAATCCAATGATGTGGATTCCATTATCCTCTAACGAGATAAAGTGCGACGTTGAGTTCCGCCGCTCAAAACACAATGCCCCGAAAATTTGGCAAAAAGTGCAGAATGAAAATTCGAACCGTGTGTCTTAACACTACATTACCATTATATTTTTCTCTTCATTCCTGCTATGTGTTTACAATGTAAAGCTGAATACTTTCAATTTATATGAGTGTAAATATATTCCCTTTATAAAATATTAAATAGTCAATATAATATAATATAATATCAGCTTTAACAGCTGCATCCGGGCGTAGAGAGAACCGCATGAAGCGCATACGATAAAACCTATTTGAAAGCATCGAAAGCGTGGAGAGCAGTACTTTTGGAAGAAGCTAGGAAATATTTTATTGACGGCTTAGTTTAAGTTAGCATATATGGTATAAAGCTTTATATTACGAGTGTAACGAAATCAAACACCTCGAGGCTTTTACTAAACTTATATTTCTTTCCAATTATATTTCTATACAATAATTTTTCTAGAGGAGAGAGAGAGAAGCTCTCTTTCTCGAATCTCGACTATTTCGACCACACGAAGCTTCATTTTTTGTAATTAGTCACCTGGCGGTAGTTCTTCGAACTTATTTTCAACAGTATCTTTTAATTAACCAAAGAGGTCGATAAAGTTTTTATAATAGAATTATTGTCAATATCAAACTTAATATAAAATCATAACACGAGCATGTGTGAGCTTCGCAGTTAGACAGTAAAATATTGGTCCGAGTGTCATTCAGACAGAACAGACAGAAATCAGGAAATGAGATTACTATGCAACGCAATCTCTTTAATAATTTAGAAATATATAGACCACATGTGTTTTTAACTTGTTTAATAAACGTTAACCGCTTCCTAA
The DNA here is from genome assembly GCA_018247715.1 of Heliconius burneyi. NCBI lineage: Eukaryota > Metazoa > Arthropoda > Insecta > Lepidoptera > Nymphalidae > Heliconius > Heliconius burneyi. Next base: position 29,729 of record DWGR01000098.1, read on the forward strand.
CAATGCAATATTTTCTTATATATAATATATTAACACAATCGCAGAAGCACAGTGAATAGCAAGCTTTATGTCCATTCGAGCATACGTGTGTCCGTGCATGACGAGTGGGACCACCTAAACAGGGCCCAGTCACGTAACGTATAGAGGCTTGTGAAAGCCTGTCTTTACTGTCTTACGTCTTGATATGTTAGCTTAGGGGTTTATTCAATATGTTGATCTTTTTTATCTTCTCGCTTTTCAAAGGAAGTCTAGTGTTAAAACACTATTTTCTTCATTTGGCACGTATTTGAAATTTATTGTGTGTTGAACCCACAATTATGATACAGGCAAGAGAGGCTGGAAGAGATTTCAGTTGACCTTCGATTTGAAGATACTGACGGAAAGTTCTTTAAAAAGTATTAGGATGGCCTATAGAAATTTGAAATCTCAAAAAAAAAACGGAACCCCTTGCAGAATAACTTTGTTGTCTTTCTCTCTATCAATATTATTTTTTGTAAATCTGTAAAAAACATTTCCATAAAACATTTGTGTGTACAGAGCGATTATTTTTCAAGTTTGTTTGTTTCTATCTTTTTTTCTTTATTTGATGCATTTTCTACACGTGACTTAGCTTTGTGCATTGTCTTACGAAAACCAAGAAAGCGTACGTATTCATTTATTTATATTTCATTCAACAAAGTGGTATCTTTTAGAACACTTTACCGTGGACTATTAACAGTATGTACATATTTAAAAAGCTAATATTTTAATAATATAGACTTATGCATTCTTATTCCGCATATAGTAGGGAAATCTAGTGCCAAGACATTCCATTTCCCACTTCCCGCTCAATTTCGAGATATTGCTTGTTGAGTAGCGCCGCCAACTCAAACTAAACGCCGCACTTTATGAAAATAATTTTTAAGTAATTCAATACCCCGAGTGAGAATTGAACCTACAACCGTCGCGTTGACACAGACATTGTCCCACAAAAATACAATTGACACTGAAATCGCGAACAAATAAACAACATAATTAACAATTGACCCAAAATACACTTTCATACAATGATGTACGCGCGATCCCAAAGCCTATTTAACAGATGGAGATTAATTCATATTGAATAATTAATATTGAAATTTGTGTTTTTAATAATATGAAATTGTATGATTACTTAATAGGGTTCCGTACTTTAAAGCGGAAAAACGGAACGCTTATATTAACTTTATTGAGTGGCGGAACTCATGGCCGTGCTTTGTCTATCAAAGCGAGGAAATAAATATTATTTTTTTAGTAACTAGCGACCCGCTCGTGGCTTTGCCCGCTTGAACTTTATGATTATTTACTTACTAATTTAAATAAGCTTCATATTCTAATACCATTATCTTATATACAATATCTTAAGGTTTTCTCAATTCAATAACACAGTTATTTTATAGCAATTTTGTCTCACAATATATTTTAACTTATGAACTGATTTAAATAAAATAAATACGACATGTTAAAGGAAAATAGAGTAGTAATAGTGAGAGTAGCGTTAGCAACCGCACAGACAAACAGAAGGAAATTTAAAAAAAAACATAGTTTTTGGTTCTATTACAATAATAAATGCCCTCAATATTATATTTTCTCATCTACCTTTCGTGTACTGTAGGGTCCCCTACGATTTTATTAAAAGTATATATATTTAATACTCCAAAATCTTTGAATATCATTCGGAACAGCAAAACCAGACATTGCCATTCGAAAATTCCGAGACCAAAGCGTTTCATTGTTTATGTGTCGGGAAAATCAAAGGCTTGGTACGACCGATTCTGTTAACGAAGTGAACATCTTCTATTACTCGTATGCGGTGGTTTCGGGCGAATGGTCAAATAGTATGCCTTTATTCCAGTTTCAATAGGATTTTGTTTATTTATTTTTTTAGCTTCACGCTGTAACAGCTATAACCCGCACACAGCAGGGTAGACAGAGGAAACCAAGTGTTAAGACACTCCGTTCCCCACTTTCTGCCGAATTTTAGAGGCATTGCGTGTTGAGTGGCAGAATTCAATGCCGCGCTTTGCCTTGACACCAGAGCAAAGAAATGGAAATATAAACGTAAATAAATATTTTACTTCCTCCAGTGGGGATCCAACTCACAACCGTCACCTTAAAGCTGAATTTGAACCACTTTTAATAATTTATTCATAATGAAACTTGTAGGATCTTTAAAACTAGGGGTAATACAGAAACTCTTTATAGGTTACGAGAAAACCTCGGGTTAGATTCGTCTGGCGTACTCTGATCATTCCTGGATCTAAGGACCTGACGATGCTGCTGAAAGTATGCTGATAAAATCCTTAATAATATAGAAATTGGAATTTAGCAGAAAATGGGGAACTGAGTGTCTTAACACTGGGTTCTTGGGTTCTTTGTCTTCTTATGGAAGGGAAACGAGAACCTTAATGTCCCCAAATGGAAATAGAACCTGTAACCAACGCCTCTACTATTAAAATTATTTTTATAAATAATAACTGTAGGTTTAATTATATGTCACATGTGTTGAAATTTTTTATAAAAAAAATGAACAGCACATACAGCCTCTTGGATAACGTCCAAGTGCTCCAGTCAATTAAGCTATACATTTCACATTCAGTCACGTAGGAATTTTTATATGTTTGTTTTATTTATTTTCAACATACAACTAACGCATTCAAACATATTTTGAAAAAAATAATGGCAGTGGGGTTTGAAACTTTTTCCATTTATACATACTAACATTCTATCGTTTGTTCATATGATGTATGGTCACCAATAGTAAAAAAGTATGATTGATCTATATTTAAGGCCAGTCGTAGCGCAGGGGCACAAACGTAGGACTGTAAGTGCGACAGATCGTGGGTTCGATTCCCACTCGATAAAATTAAATATTTATTATTTTTATATTTATTACCTCACTCTGGTAAGGAAACGAAGCGACGTTTAGAATTCATTGAATTGAGATTGAAGAAGTTGAGGCTTCAGAATTCAGTGGAAAGTGGGGAACGGAGGTATATTAGTTAAACATTGTTTCAGTGAATAAAATATCATGTCTTTACATTTGGGGACACGCTAATGGCCCCCGCCAAGACTAGCTGAGCGAAGCACAAACGATTATATCAGATAAAAATGATTTGTGGATATGATGCTTGTAAGTAGTTTCATGAAATACATTAAATTTAAAATTCAAATTTAAAATATTCTTTATTCAAATAGACTAATAAACACTCTTGACTTCATTTATATTGCTACTATAATATATACCTTAGAATTTTTTATCCTTTTATCTTTATGATATCTAAAAGCTCCTGATATTGGAACTGACTGACTGAGACCATCATGATGACTAAGATCATCAAATATCATATGATACCTTCTAAATTTCTAGAATGATTCATCATATCAAAACCTGAAACGTGTAGAATTTACAGTTCCTGGTACAGTCCTGGTAGAATTTACAGTTCCGTGGGAAACAAACATTCCTAAAGCTCTCCATTTCAAGGTAAATAAGTACTACGATCTTACCAACAAACTAACGAGGAATAGGTTTACAGTTAATTTGTACGCGGTAGAGGTAGGCGCGAGAGGTATCACAGCGAAATTTCTCTATAATTTATTAAAAGATCTCGGCCTTTCTAGAACGATTATCGGTTCATTCTAAGCACGTATTTCGAAGGTGGCATTAGTGGGATCTTTTCAAATTTGGTTAGGTAGAGAGAGCATTTTAAAGGTGCCTCTTAAATCTACACTTCGTCGGTCGTAAGTCCCAGGCACTCTCCAAACTCCTCTCTCTGCAACGCGATGGGCCCGGCACCCACACGGTTAGCCCATGGATTGCTAAGTAGTTTCTTCTATAAGACAATGTTAAATGGTATTTCAACATTAATTAATATTTTTAAAGTATTACTTTAAAAATATTTAAGTCATAGCTTGAAAAAAAATAGTATGTTCATCCATAATTAAATCAAATTGAATAAAAGTTGCGAAGAAGTACGGCGGATTTAATAATAATCCATATTGTTGTATGAAGTGTTCTCTTAAATATAAAAACAATTTGGAATAGAATAGCGTAGTATGTAGTAGGTCGAGAAGGCCCACATTGACGCAGCTTACCCTTGACCTATCTCTTGCGGCAGAGATGATGCCTCACACTGAGAAGATCATAAACATATAATATACGATCATTATCGACGTAATGGTTGTATTTAACATTTCTAAAGTGTTATTTCATATTTAAGAAAGAAAAAATCCTTTTTTAGAAACGTATAAAAATTTCAAAACCGTCCAAGAAACGCGGGTTCAAGTCCCGTTACGTTTAAATTTTTATACATTTAAAAAAAAATAAAGTTATTATGTATATGTATATTTTTCGTCGTAACGGCATTAAGTTGCCCTAATAAGCGGAGTATATATATATACATGTTTTTTAAAATTTGATTTCGAAATTGGGCGGAACCGGTAAATATATACCTATCTCAATATCAGCGCGATGCAGCCTGCTGTAGACAAAATACCAAAAAATATACACACCTCCATGACACAGTTTAAAGATAACAGCATCCAATGGCAGTGGATTTAAAG